>JAZGTJ010010497.1:0-18021 GCA_036877575.1 Botia almorhae
ACAGGGAAGCTGGTCAGAGTTGATGGGAAGATGGATGGAGCTAAATACAGGGCAATCCTGGAAGAAAACCTGTTGGAGGCTGCAAAAGACTTGAGACTGGGAATGAGATTCACCTTCCAGCAAGACAATGACCCTAAACATACAGCTAGAGTTACAATGGATTGGAAAGAATATTCATGTGTTAGAATAGCCCAGTCAAAGTCAAATACCCCAGAAGACATGCAGCTGTAATTGCAGTGAAAGGTGGCTCTACAAAGTATTGATGCAGGGGGGGCTGAATACAAATGCACACCACACTTTTCAGATTTTTATTTGCTTAAAATTTAAAAAATCATGTATCATTTTCGTTCCACTTCACAATTATGTGCTACTTTGTGTTGGTCTATTACATAAAATCTCAATAAAAAGCATTTAAGTTTGTAGTTGTAATGTGACAAAATGTGGAAAAGTTTAAGGGGTATGAATACTCCTGCAAGGCACTGTATCAAAAGTAAATGGTGTCCTGCATCTAGACCATAGGAGGGATCATTTTATTTGTACATCATTTGTTTGTAGATTACAGAATTTTATCTTGGTGAAATATATTCTGCCAATTTCTTGACCATAGTTTTATCATCCTGACACAGTCGGTGTTTTATGTCAGAGCGTGGGCTAGATTCCAACTTGTCCTGTCTGTTCTTGGTTTGCGTTCTGAGAGTTGGAGTCTAGACCCGCGCTCTGGGTGTCCGTTCTATGTGGAGGCACACGGCTTCGGTTGTTTACATCTGCCATGTGCTCTCCGGTCTCGTGTCATTACTCCACCCCTTTGTTTCCTCGTTCAGTTTTGATATGACTTAGCATGATGCTAGCATGGCTTAACATGACTTAACGTGAATCAAAGTAGCCAACTTCCATGGCTATGAAGTTGAAATGTAACCATTTATTGCTGCTTACTAAGCTGAGCGATATGACCCCACCACCAAGTCTTTACGGCATTTTGATGCAGAGCTATGACATCACAAAATTTAACGCATTGTTAAGTCTATGGAATTTTTCACCCACTTTTTCGTACGCCCTAAAAACATCGTACAGATCGCATATAAAAGTCATAGCACACCTCTCCTCAATAAGCCAGTCGACACCTCATTCCAACGAGTAACGTGCCAAAGTTTTGTCCAGAAAAAGAAGTAGTAAGCAGGAGAGTAATAGTGAGTAATAGCTTCGCAAGCACCACTAATAATAATAATAAAGCATATTTAAATAGTAACTAGCTATATGTATGATCTATGTATGTGTTTTTTTGTTGCACTATAATAATAGTATAAAAACGCCTAAATGCCAAACCCAATTTATTGCTCGATATATTTAATAGAAAACAGGTATGACGAATAAACTGCGTGACCCAATTAAAACGAATGTGCTATCAGGGTGTGAAATGAGACGCTCTCTATGACCATGTAACTCTGTCGTATGCTGCAGCTTCCGTGCAAATAACAGAAATTTACAGCTAAGAAAAGCAAGACACACAATCTGTCCTGCAAATCCGGGGCGCACCGCTGTTCCAAATTCTGTGATAGACTTTCACGAATGAAGCTGTGATTAACACATTTTCGGCATTTTACAAGATCTTATACCGTGGATATGAACGACGGGCAGATGATGCGATGCATTTACCATGCTGACGCTGGACACTCCACAAGCATTCATAGGCATTAACGCGCTATTATCTTTCTTGTTTTAAGGTACATTGTTAATATTTTTCTGTTTCTGAATCAAAAAGGTTTAACTGAAGGGAGTGCTGGGTTCAACGACACAGGGATGCTGTTAGTGTACCGCCTAGGAGAAGCCTAACGGACCATGATGAAGACCGAACCCTCATCCTCTCTCAAGCCAACGAGTACAACCGCGCTCCGTAGCCCCTCACCTCACCGCAACGTGTACGAAGCGGCGGGGATTCAGGCGCTGAAGCCAGCAACCGATGTCTTAAAAAAGGGCGATACTCAGGATGGCAAGCCGAATCCCACTGCCCGCGGTCGCACGTACGGCTCGAACGTACACCGCATCAAGAACATGTTTATGCAAATCGGCGTATCGTCACCCACCGAGACTGAAGACCCGCAAAGGGCGAACATTGACGGTAAAGCGGTGAGTCTGACGCTCCCGCGTGCCGGAAGCCTAACCGAGAACGTGGATCACAGTGCGCTTCTCAAACTGGGATCCAGCGTCTTCGAGCGCGCCAGCCGCTTTGATAACAAAACGGACCCATCGCCAAGGCACTCCAAGCTGCAGGAGACGAGAAAGATCTTTGAGCATCAGAATCAGGAGAAACAGGCGGCTTCTAATTGGGTATTGCTGAAGAAAGAACGCGCTGCGGGACTGCAGGATGCGTCGCGTTTGGATGTGGCGCGCTTTAACGGCAGCACGGAGTCTTTGGATAGCCTGGATGCGATCGGCGGAACCGGCGAAGCCGTGTCGCCTACCGTCAGCCAGCTCAGTGCCGTGTTCGAGCGTGCGCGGAGCTGCGAAACAACCTGCATCTGCTGTCCAACACGCCCCCACTACCTTTGCGCGGAGTCATGGGACGGGTCGGTTCGCTGAACTCAAAAGTCATCACCAAACGACTACACACGTTTCCTCCGTGCACAAACGAAGAGGATTGTGTTTACCTGCAGCAGGTGGAACATAATGGAAAGTTCAACAGCCTGAATGGAGCTTCTGAGGTTCAAAGGAGTCTCAAAGCTGTAGACAAGGAGACCTTAGATAGTATGAAGACAGGGGAGATTGATAATTCTAATGTCACTAAATTCAGAACTCCTGATGCGTCCAAGTCAGGAGAAACTGCCACAAAGGTGCAAGTTACTCTTGTTGCAGCAGGTGTACATACCTCTCTGGGAAATGGAGGAGTTTCCTCCAATGGAGAAGCTCTGGACAGAGACTTTTTGGAGGCTGCCATTACCAAGGATGGAAAGGCAGAGGATGGTCTTTTAGGACATTTATGTTCATCAGTGGGCTTCTGTAAGAAAAAGGATAATGATGGCACTCTGAAGGAGGATTACTCTACAGCTGATTTTGTGGATATCAGTGCCTACAGCGCAGTGGGAGAAGACCCTGCTGGTAGTCAGCTAGAGGACGAGGAGGATGAAGAGGAGGTTTATGAACCAGAATCAAGCTGCACTGAGCTTCCTGGATTACCTGTGGAGGAGGATCCGCCCCCAAGCAGGAAGATTCAATTCAGTACTGAACCCCTTAAGGTGAGTTTATATTTAAACTGTTGCAAACATAGATGAATTTGATTTCTTAGTATTCAGTTGTCTTCCTCTATCACTGTAGTAACAGCATTCAAACTGAGCTGGATTTACAGATTTATGTGAAGCCTGATGATCTATGTTATTCCAGCAGAATTATGACAATGTATCAAAGAGCATCTTATGTGCTTCAGGGAAGCAATCTATATACATTTTGCACAAAACTTTAACATTGACTGTCAAAAATGTGCTCACATTTGATTTGTGATCTACAAATACTGTCTAATCTAAACATTTCTTAATTTATATACAATTGTTTTTGTTTATTTAAAGACTTTCATAAAAAACACAGATTTTAATGCAGATTTTAAACTTTTGGTCTTCACTGTATGTCATATACAGTATTATTTTTTGTATTTCATCTTTCATCAACATTTACGTACGTATTATGTACAATTGTGAATTATTCATTATTAAAATTCTGAGCTTTTTTTAGCAGATGGGTGCCAACTGTGTTTACCTGATGTGAAGAGATTTACTTACAGTGCCTTTTTCAGTCTAGATGTGCAAAGCTGGTAGAGACATACCCCCAAAAACTTGCAGCTGTAATTGCAGCGAAAGGTGGCTCTACAAAGTATTGACGCAAGGGGGCTGAATACAAATGCACAGCACACTTTTCAGATTTTTATTTGCTTAAAATTGTGAAAATCATGTTTCATTTTCGTTCCACTTCACAATTATGTGCTACTTTGTGTTGGTCTATTACATAAAATCTCAATAAAAAACATTTAAGTTTGTTGTTGTAATGTGACAAAACGTGGGACAGTTTAAGGTTTATGAATACTTTTGCAAGGCACTGTATTATTGATATTATTTGTACGTTTAAATAAACAGTTTTCTGGTCATCATTTGGGTTTTGTTTGTTTAGCTTCTGTTTTATTTCTCTGTTTTAATGTTGATTATAGTGAATAAGTAGATGCTGGTACATTTAAATGATTGTCTGGGGACTGACGTGTATGTGTTTATCTGATGGAGTGAGTGAGCTTCATGCATTATATAATTCAATCTTTTATTTGTAGTGACGTTGTAACTCACATGATATGAATGAAGTCTGACACAAACTGAATGATGTGAATAGACTCAGTTTGTCTGTCTTGGCATCTGTTCTGTTTCAAGCAGTATAGTACTTGTATGCTTAGCTTCTAAAACCAGTGTAAAACCATTTTGGGTGAACTCAGATGACTTGGGTAAAGTGGAGGGTGGCAAGTTTCATTTGCAGGTATGTACTGGCAATGGGCACTACCGGGTGATTTCTGGTGGGCTGTGAGTTTTGTGAGCCGGTGGGCATGTTTAAAATCTTTATTAGGGTATACTCACATACTCACGGTGCCCAAGCGCAATTGTCCAGACCTGTTATAATCCTAAATACACTCAAATGTATTAAATTAATTAAAACGTACTATCCAAGTAGTAATAGAATGTGTTTGTTGGCGTAAATAATGAGTAGCTGTTCCGTGCTCTGGTGCAGTTAGCAATCGCACTACATGTGGATAGCGCCCAAGCACAATCGAACAGTGCTCTAGCCCACTTCTTCAAGTGGGCCAGAGCATGGTTAAACTAGCCATGCCTGGGTACGGTCGGAGTGCTTACAGTCCAATGTCTGACCTTTGTCTCCCTTACTGGCCACATGATGAAGTTATGAAGTGTGATGAATGTCTAATGTGTTCATGGCGCATTAGTCAATCAGAATCAAGTTATTTAAAACTATTTGTGATGCAGAGTGGTCAAAGTCCCTTTAAGCAAAGTTTTCACCAGGGCCATCATGTGGTCGTGGTCACACTAGACCCTGCGGTGAACGAACCGATTGGAACATGGCCCTGCTTCTACAAAGGTCGCCCTGGGCCCCGTTTCCGCTTGCGATTGCCCTGGTCTCTACTCTTGTCTGGGATCTTTTGATCCCAGACAAGAGATCCCTGATTTCAGTCATACCATGTTCAATCTACTTAAATGGGGGTAAACAAATATCTCTAAAATTGCTGGCTTAGGTAACTATAAAAAATATACTGCCCAACCAACTATTAAACTTGACATTAAATGTACCAATAATTATGTCTCTTAAGCTCAAACTGCACTTTAAAAAGCAGTTTTCGCAGGTCATATCAGCTACTGCTTAAAGGCTATTAAATACCTCACAACACTCTGCACAGAGCACCCCCCTCCAAAAAAAGACATTAGTATTTAGCGATGGACAATTAGCTTATTGCACTAAAACCCAGGAATGTTTGTCTTTGTAACGTTTGTGTGGCTGCTCTGTGAGATCATAGACAGACTGCAGGCTGAGAAGACACAGCATTCAGTTTTTGCCAAGGTATGGTTGCCTTTGTGTTGGTCAGTAAGTGGCCGTGTCATATTCTCTCTCTCGCCCATTCTGTCACTGTTTCACATTCATTTCTCTTTGTGGGCATAATATGGGAGAGTGTTTCTTCCTAAATGAATTTAACTGCTCTCAGTCAAACACAAGGCCTGTCTGTGTTGGCAGCGGTGTTTGTGTCTTTATTAAACCTCTCTCTGTCGCTCTCTTTTTCTCTTTAGGCTGGAGAGGCAGACCTAAGAGGCAGATCTCACACTAACCGCTTTGTTATCTTTTTTTCTTTTCCTCTCATTTCCTGTTTTTCATTTGCTCAGTGCTCCTACCTGTTCTTGCGTTCAGATTGTCGGTGATTGTTTGATGTTGTATGTACCCCTGCTTTTGGATTATCTTTGGATTGCTCTTGTTGTTTGTATTTTGGATTGTCCTTGTGTCACGCTGCTGCATTTGTTGTACCATCATCACCTTTACGGTTAGCGTTTATTTTGTTTTTGTTTTCCATTTATTAAATATTTTTGATTATCTAGTTCCTGGATCGGGCTCCTCGTTTTTGCCCTGCAAACACCGTCCTCGTAACAGTGTCCTTCCCCAACCCATATTCATATTTAACATTCACATTCTGGTATACTTGATTTTTGTCTATTGGTTTTCCATGCATTTCTAACTTACATTTCACAAACGTTATTCATATTTTTAATAATTTAATTCTCTCTCTGTCTTCCAGTTCCAAATTATTTCATATTGCTTTATTGTCATGACATACATTTGTATGTATTGTATAGGCATTGTATAGAACAAAAATAAACAAAAACCAAAAACATACATACAAAAACTTGTATATACACACGCACACACGCATACAGTACATCTATAGTGCCTTGCAAAAGGCAAAACTTTTTCACATTTGGTCACCTTACAACCACGAACTGTAATGTATTTTATTAAGATTTTATGTGACAGACCAACACATAGAAGCACATAATTGTGAAGTGGAATGAAAATGATATACGGTTTTTAAACTTTTAAGCAAATAAAAATTTGAAAAGTGTGGCGTGCATTTCTATTCAGCCCCCTGTACTGTGATGCCTGTAAATAAAATCCAGTGCAACCAATTGCCTTTAGAAGTCACCTAATTAGTTAATAGAGTCCACCTGTGTGTAGTTTAGTCTCAGTATAAATACACCTGTTTTGTGAAGGCCTCAGTGGTTTGTTAGCGAAAACTAGTAAACAAAGCGCATCATGAAGACCAAGGAACTCACCAGACAGGTCAGGGATAAAGTTGTGAAGTTTAAAGCAGGGTTAGGTTATAAAAAACATATCCCAAGCTTTGAACATCTCAGGGAGTACTGTTCAATCCATCATCTAAATATGGAACAAGTATGCCACAACTGCAAACCTACCAAGACATGGCCGTCCACCTAAACTGACAGACCGAGCAAGGAGAGCACTGTTTAGAGAAACAACCAAGAGACCCATGGTCACTCTAGAAGAGCTGCAGAAATCCACAGCTCAGGTGGGAGAATCTGTCCAAAGGACAACTAAAAGTTGTGTACTCCACAAATCTGGCCTTTATGGAAGAGTGGCAAAAAGAAAGCCATTGTTGAAAGAAAGACATAAGAAGTCCCGTTTGCAGTTTGCCACGAGCCATGTAGGGGACACAACAAACATGTGGAAGAAGGTGCTCTGGTCAGATGACAAAGCGTTATGTGTGGTGGAAAAGTAACACTGCTCATCACCCTGAACAACCCATCCCCACTGTAAAAACTTGGTGTGGCAGCATCATGCTGTGGGTAAAATGTGGTAAAGTTCAAGGGGTATAAATACTTTTTGCAAGGCACTGTATATGTAAACTCAATGTGTATATTAGTAAATGTATGTACAATGCATGTCAATGTATATATGTACTTAGTCAATAATTGTCTGTGTGCTATATGTGTGTGCTATATTCCAGACCGAGACGAGGTAGTCAGCCAGACTGTACTCTCTGTTTAGTCTTAAGTAACGTTGGAGACAACTTTGCCCTTTAGTTTTTTTTCCCCAGTACTGTCTCTCTCACTCTTTGTTCATAATTTCTTTAATTCTTTCTGGTTTATGAAGGGCAATAATACTAAACATTTTGTTAGTCAGTTTTGACACAAAGAGGACTTATCTGAGCATTCAATTCTTGTTACTTAAAATAAAAAGCATCTTCAGAGTTTAAGTGAATTCAGAAAAGGTTTTTCCAATAAATCGAGGGAAAGATGGCCTAGTTCTGCCCTGCATTGCATTCATTATTAGGCGTTTCCCTGGATATGAAAGATTCATCCACAGAACTCAATCTCCCTTTCTGTCTGTCTCTCTCCGTAGTTTGGCAGTGCTTATAAATAGCAATATTATCGCTGCAACAGCCAGTCCTCCCTTGTGGAGGCTAAAAGTAAAAACTTCCAGCATTTTTCGTTAACTCGTTGTTCCTGTCTTCTTTTTCTTGTATACATACACACTGCCACTGCATGTCATTTTTGGATAATTAAAGGCACAAATTAGTGTGTAATACCTGTTGCCAGGTCCCTCATTGTTATTTTTTCATTGCGTTTACCTTACCAGATATAACATTTTTAATACCCCTTCAATGTTGTCATGGAAGATAAAAAGTGCCCTGTGGTCCAGAATAAATAAATGTCAGTTATTATTTACACTTAACTAATTTTAAATAATGCTAAAAATTTGTTATATATATAATATATATTATAATATATACACTATATTGTCAAAAGTATTCGCTCATCTGCTTTTAGGAGCATATGAACTTAAGTGACATCCCATTGTTAATCCATAGGGTTTACTATGATGTCGACCCACCCTTTGCAGCTATAACGTCTTCAACTCTTCTGGGAAGGTTTTCCACAAGGTTTAGGAGTGTGTTTATGGGAATTTTTGACCAGTCTTCCAGAAGTGCATTTGTAAGGTCAGACATTGATGTTAGACGAGAAGGCCTGGCTCGCAGTCTTTGCTCTAATTCATCCCAAAGGTGTTCTATCGGGTTGAGGTCAGGACTCTGTGCAGGCCAGTCAAGTTCTTCCACACCAAACTTACTCATCCATGTCTTTATGGACCTTGCTTTGTGCACTGGTGCACAGTCATGTTGGAACAGGAAGGGTGTATGAGCCGGGCTATGAGCGAGGAGCGCAAGGACTTTTATTTTGATATTTGGTTTACGTCTCAGGTGTTTTATGTCACTTCCTGTTAATCGTCATCACCTGTGTTCTATGATTTCTGTGTGTATTTAAGTTCCGGGTTTTGGGTTGTACCTTGTGGGTTATTGTTAGGAGTTCTCTGGTGTTCGCGGGTCTAGTGCTTGTCTTGTATTCATTCGTATTGCCTGGTTTTTGGGTTCTCGCTCTCGTTTGGATTACGCTATTGGATTACCCTTCGGATACCTCTGCTTGGATTTTGTATATTCATCATCGTGGTTTGTCTTTTGTCCTTCACAGCTGTTTATGCACATGTTGTCATTTATTCATTTATACGGTTAGTGTTTGTATTGGTTTTGTGTTCTTTATTAAATATCCTTTTTTTAGTTCCTTGTTTCACATCTTCTTTCATTACAAACACTACCGTCAGCCCATTCACCGTAACAAAGGGGCCATCCCCAAACTGTTCCAACAAAGTTGGGGGCATGGAAATATATTTGAAAAAGATTATTTGAACCGGAAAACATTTTAAGTTTTAGTTTTGAGGATTTGTACAAGGACAGGGTTATATTGGCTGTCCAATGGCAAGTGTCTTTCATAACTGGGACACAGCTTAAAGTGAAACCGCTGTATTGTACATATTTTGTACAACACATATTTTTATATATATTCAGATATTTAGACATATTTTCAGATAGTATTTAGTGTTTATCAGCAATGCAATATTTTCATGGCTCAAGTATCTTTTTTATTTTTAGCTTATTCTTTAAGTTTGAGTGGCTTTAGGAAAAGTAAAATATAGTTACAATGGATTGTTCAAAGAGAGTCAGAGGGAAAAAAAAAACTGTGTCTTCTGAAAAACTCTTTTTTTTGTTTGTCTGATGTGTTAGCAGAATGACATTTACTTACTGAACATGCTTACTGATGTTCTGTTTATTTCTGTAACAGAATGAACATTCGTTTTCACTTTAACAGTCTTAATGTACACAGAAGTTTATATGATCTGTTTGTTGTAATTGCAGGGATATGGTGAACAAAAACCACTAAATATATGAATAAACGCATTGTATGCATTAAAGCATTTGTAAATAATTCATTGTATAATGCGATGTTAGATTTATTAAATGATACTATGAAATAAACATAAATAGTTCAATATAGCTTTTTACTATTTCATATAACCATATTCATAACTGTTTACAAACAGAATTTTTTTTAAATCTATTTATATTATCTGTGGATCTTATAACTGACACAGAAACAAAATGTAATCAAGCCAGTAATCTCAAAATGACCGAATATTGGCTGATTACTTAGCCTGCCTGATATATCTGTTTATCACTATGTACTAAGGTAATAAGGTAAAAGGTACGTTTTCCTCTCTATCCCCATTTTAAATACATGTCAACTTTGTTTTATGTTGTAGGTTTAATAATTATTTCAATAAGTTTTATTATTTGTTATTTACGGCTCTTGTAGAGCAGCAGAGTCAGGCTGGGGCAGTTTGGGCATAAGAGGGCTGTTTCTGACCATCTGTTAAGAGATGTGACCTAGTCTTACTCTTACATGACTGAAACATCTCTCTCCCCCTTAATCCAGTGTTTGTGTCCACTGGGCTATACAACAAAAAGCCGACCCACACTGAATCATGTGGCTGGTAGCCGGTCTCAGCTGGTCTATTTGATGCTTTGTAAGGGTGTGCAGGTGGGATTACAGCACAGATGGAAGGGGTAAAGCACAATTTTTCTGTCAGGGATTATTTGTACTTAATGTGCCTGCAGTGGATTGCTTGTGACATGTCTTGAAATTAGGGGTTAGATTTGTTTTTTGTAGCATCTACACATTAGAATAGACTATCTGGGAATTTAGTTTTTTATTCACACATCAAAGTCAACAAATAAGATTTTGCTTTCACAATGTAATGCATATTTCTGAATAATTTAGGATTTTACATAGAAGAAACATAGGGTGTTAGATTTTACTTGATTTTGCTGTTTAGGAATAAATTAGCTAATGGATAGTTGTGTCAATGTGACAGGTGGTTGGGGGGGGTTTGAAACGATAGATATGAATCTACTCAATTCTGGTGTAATAAAATAGGTCAAAAATTTGCTGTGTTCCAGAACCACATCCAGGGGCACATGACATATCTCATCTGCTTACTTCAGTACTGTTTGACAATAATGTAACACTTGTGTTGTGATATTCTAATAGGCATATTTTTAAATTACTTTTTAGTATTTAAATGAATGATATTTATAATTTCTGTCACTTCATCTGCCACTGATTATTTTTACTGAGCTTGTTGCAGTGCATTGTGGGAGGATGCGTGACTTTGCCTTATGAATTTTGATTAAAAAACATTGCCAGAGATTCATTATAACAATATATGATATGTAAAAATTTGGAGTTTATTTGGAGTTTGTGACCCACAAGAACAATTTTAAAAGTTCAGAATAAACAGGTAAATGGCCATTTACATGCTGTTTATCTAATCATGGTTACTTTTTTGCAAATTTTTAAAATATACATTAAGAATACATTTCAAAAAGATTTTTGGAGGAAAGTGGAAAACAAAAAGCTACAGTATATTGTTACCATGAAGACAAGGCTAGAAGACATGACAGTATCATTTGAGCTGTCAGCAGAGTTAAAAGCAAAGAAATAGAACAGAGAGAGAGCTAAATGTGTGCACCAAAAATAGATCTAGAGATCTGCTTCACATTGTGCCTATAAACATCCCTTACCCATCACTGTAACACATCTTCTTATCACCCATTGCTTTAATTTGTGCTCTGTGATGTATATTAGGTTTAAATATGCTTGATCAAAACAAACATTTTCATTACTTTGCAGTTCGACTGGGTTACTGGGTTAATCTAAAAATCATAGAGACTTTATAGCTGCTATAAGTGATTTTGTTGTGGAAGAGCATACATACTATACACAAAATATCCTTACACCTGACAAGTAGCCTAATACTGAAATATGTTTGTCTTTGTGACAACCTCAGATTCTGTACAAACAAAACGATTCTGAGTGCAGCCATTTGTCAATCAGAAACGTAGAGACCCCTCTCTGTCTGTCAGTCATTTTATGGGTTTGGATTTGCTGACACTGGGTTGGCTGACATGACTTTAGAGGATGGGGTTTTGAAGTCAGAAAGTCAGTTAACATAACCGCTAACTGCCGCTTTAGTTTATGTGTGTTCAGGTCAGGTTAAGTTAGCGCAGGCTGCTTTTCTGCACTCACTTTAAAATTGATTATATAAAACTAAGCCTTAGGAGCTTCTGTGAAGTGGGCACACCTGCTCTGCCCACACAGCTTGTCTTTTAATAGAGGTGCACTTCAGTTCTACATTTAGTGCCTCAGTGCATTATGTTAAACTACTACATTTACAATCAATAACCAAAAACACAGAAAGATCTTCAGGTAACTTGAGAGCTGTTTTTAAATCTCGTTATTGTGCTAGCTAACATTGAAAAAAATTATGAAAGATGGATGTTGAACAGAAACAAACAAACAAACAAAACATAATAGTCCTCAATAGTCTTAACTAGATCAATAGTTTTAACTAGATAACCAATTAGTCTACTAATATAATAACTCTGAAACATCTAATTATATAACTAATTAACTAATCGTATTATAAATAACTAATAATATTTTTAAGATTATATTGTAGAGACACATATGGAATGGTATAGAACTGCTTTCTATATTTTTGCCCAGGTGATGAGAAAACAGACAAGAAAAAACCCAAAGACTAACAATTAACAGAAAATGTTTTCATGATTTTATATAATGCGTTCTCTTTACTAATTACTCATTTTACTTCATACTTCTCACTCCTAATTAGTAATAATGTTCTGCTGAAACCATAAAATACTTTACCTGATTCAAATGCTTGTTCATAAGAAGGCCCCCAACACCTGCTCATCAATATGTGATCAACTTTCAGGTTTTCACAACGTATTCCAATGAGGACTATGACAGAAGGAATGATGAAGTGGACCCCATGGCTGCTTCTGCTGAGTATGAGCTGGAAAAACGTGTGGAAAGACTGGATCTGTTCCCAGTTGAATTGGAGAAAGGTTTGGAAACATCTAATTATTGCATTAGATAACATCAAGCCAAATGCCATTACGTTTGAAGAAGTACGTTGGCAGACCCTTTTTTATAGCAATTTAGTGTGTTCAAGCTACCTTTTTTCATGGTTTGTGTATTCAGTGTGCATCAGACCCAAAACCTTGGTGTTGGTGAACTTGTGGGAAACTAATGCATTTGAAATACCTTAACACCAGCTGCTGAAAAGTCATTGCAAATAAAGCTCAGTAAAGCAGATGCAGATATCACTGGAGCTAATTCAATGGCATTCATACATATTTACATGTGGCTTGTTGTGCTTGAACAGACAATGAGGGTTTGGGTATCAGTATAATTGGAATGGGTGCTGGAGCTGACATGGGTCTGGAGAAGCTCGGTATATTCGTGAAGACCGTCACAGAGGGAGAGGCGGCTCACCGGGATGGCAGGTAAACCTTAAAAACTCACACACACATATACATATGCACAGACTCATGCCCTACAGTTATCTCTTGACTTGATTACAAAATCTCATTACACACTAGTCACAATGTTCTCCTGTTCTGATTTGCTTAGGATCCAGGTGAATGATTTGATAGTGGAGGTGGATGGAACATGCCTGGTTGGTGTAACTCAAAGTTTTGCTGCCTCAGTTTTAAGAAACACATCTGGCACTGTCAGGTAAGACTAACTGGATGAAAGCCAGTGATACAAAAAAGCTTGAAATCAGAGACTTTCTGGTTTCTAGACCAACATGAAAGATCTAATGTCATTTACGCCCAAGTATAATTAGATACACAGATAAAGCATCACCAATAGTTCAGCTTTTGTACTTAACTTAAAGCAGACAAAGCACCAAAATAGACGTGTTTGTAAGGAATGAAAAAATGAAAATTGTGACCAAGCCAAAATCACTTGAACACACATCACCTCATAATTATGACTTTTAGCTTGTAAGTAGGAACTTCCCTGAGGGCAGCAATAAACACTAAGTAATTAAAGGCTGTACTTATGACTCTCTCTATGATAGCTTTATTTATATGCCTTTCATTTTTAGCTTTGCACTTTGCACATTGCGTAAATACAGGCCAGGCTGCAGAATCACTCACATTTGTGTCACATTACGTCTGTAACTTAGCATGCAGCCATATAGTTTACCATACAATATAAAGGAACACAGCTATATACACTGTATCTTTTGGTGAAATAAACCTTTTAATGTTATAAAATTGTTTTTACAAATTGTTTTTATAATAAGACTTGCCTGAATGCACATTAAGGGTTTTTAGGGAATAAAACTTATATAAAAGGAGCTCTTTTGCCTTATGCATTAATCATTCAGCAAATAAGGTCAGTGTGTGACAGCTGCTATGTTACAAAGCTTGTATTTTGAGAAGACATACTATTATAAGAAATGAACATTTATGAGGGACAGAAGAACAAGGAGAGAGTCATTTGAAAACAGATACCCTGAGTGGACCAGACATGCCCAGCGTAGGTGCAGGCAAGGGGGTTAAAACCGAGGAAGAATAAATGCAAAGAAGGAGAGACAGACTGGAAAAGAGAGAGCCATATAACCCTACTTAAATGCATACAAGATGATAAAGCTGAGCGTCTAAGCGTTTTTTTCCTTATCTCCTGGTTGTGATTTCTGTGTATTACTTTGAATTGTCCCTGTTTCATCATTGTTTGCTGCCTGCCTTTTGACCTGGATTGTTTTACCGGTTTTGATTGTCTGCTGCCTGCCCTGATATTGGATAGTAATACTGTTTATGATCGTTTGCTGCCTATACTGAATATCGCCTGTTTAACGTTTACTCTCTCTGCCTTGCCTCCTCTAACCCTGTTCACTGTATATGACCTTGGCTTGTTGATTACTCTATTAAAGCTGCTGCATATGGATCCAAATGCACCTGACTCTTCATTACAATAAATCTGCCATGTCATCACAAAATTATTTTGTCATTAGTTTAAAGTGCTTTTATAAGATGTTGGTAAGATCTTACCTAGTTGGTAAGATCTTAAGATCTTAACACTTAGTATCGCTGGAGTCAGGATGAAAACAGTGTATAATACAGACACCGGCCATGAAAGATTCTCAGCAATGTCCCAAACGACTTCCTTTAGAATACTGTGAATTCCATATGTGAATTCATTTTACTAGTAATTTGAATGTGAAAGTAACACGAATAATTAAATTTCCTTAATCTTTTGAGATAAATGTATAAACTATATACTTTAACTTTATCCCCAGTCCAAACAAGGTTTAAAACAAAACACATTAAAACTAAGCTGCCAAACTGGCCCTTTAAGGCTATCACACAATAGTCTTAAAGGACCAGTTACACAAAATGCCCCTATTAATTCTAATGGTCAAACAGTGGGTGGAAATAGATTGTGGTGCGTGTATGTTGAATGTTATTTGACTAACATCATGCAACTTGACTTACATTATACCTAAAGGAGAAATTTAAATTAGAATGTAAATTGATTCCCTTCAAAGCCTTGTTTCATTCTTGGGCACCTACATATGATAAATGCATAAGATTTCCACAGGGGTGTAATGAAATTCTCTATTGGCAGGTTTATTATTGGCAGAGAGAAAACAGGAGAGCAGAGTGAAGTGGCTCAGCTCATTCAGCAAACCCTTGAACAGGAGCGCTGGCAGAGAGAAATGATGGAACAACAATACAGCAGCAACATGGGGAATGAGGAAGAGGTGTGTGAGCATGTGTATGAGGCCAATTAAAAGATCAGGTCGGTCTGAGTCTGAAATTTGTGTGATAGAAACATTTTATAGGTAACAAGCCTATTATCACGGTGTGTGGTTATTTATGTGTTATATTTTTAAGCAGATGGTAAATGTGTTTATTTCTTATTACAACAGACAGTTGGTGTTGAACAAATCAAAGACATATCTCTTTAATTCAATAGTTCAGTGTTTACCTTATAGGAATGAAGTTTAATTTGCTACTAGCTATTGCTAGTTAAAGGTAAGCGGTATGTATAATTTAGGGGAGGGGCTTTTTATTTTATAGAGGAATGTATTGGACAAAAATTTATGGTTCACTTATCCATAAACTACAACAACCCCATCAACTACAACAAGCCCATCAACAACATGCCACACAGTGAGATCCCCCTCTGCGTAGATGAGCACACATTATTCATTGGTATCTATGCATGTGGAATTTTTTTGTGCATTTAACAACATCTATCATTTTTTTAGCTTCAGTCAAACATTGAAGATGTTGGACTATGTGCACCTACATGGGGCCACTCAGAGCAACCACTCAGAACACCCTATCAACAGCAGAGCAACTTTCTTAAAATCACTCCTAACACCATAAAAACGACATTGCTGATGTAATATTGTAAACAGTCCCAGCAGAGGGCATTGATAAGCATGACGTGAGTGCTTGCATCCCTTTCTGTAGTGACTATATTTACAATATGAATCAAGCATAATAAAAAATATCAAGGACACAAATATGTTGTTTATTTAGATAAAATCATTAAATGACATTATTCCATTATGACTGGGGTGTTCAGTCCTGCTCTTGAAGGGCCACAGCCTTCCGGACTGAGTTTGGAGACCCTTGTAATTAAGATATATTAAGATATAGTCCCTGACATAAAAACAGTAACAGAATGTTGCTATGCACTAAAAATAACATGGTGCTGTGCAATGATACAAATACTAGAAAAGAGATCAATTAAACAGCTGACTATCAGCATCTAGGATTGTAACTACCCTTTTATAATACCAAATTTAGTTTTCTATAATCCTTTTGGAAAGATATGTTTCAAAAGGTCTTGTCCTGTCCTTCCCTTCTAGGCTGGTGATTATGGCACTGATGAAGATCAAGAAGATGAGATAAGCCCCACGTACCCAAGTGCCATAGAGGTGTTTGATTTGGCAGAGAATGAGGACATGTTGTAACCCATGGAAATGGACCCTGAGAAGCTCACCTATAAATATAAAGAAGACAAACACATCGATGTGTTTTTTCTGAAGACCTCTCTCATATGTGTGCAATACAATTTTTGTTACATTTTACCATATGCATTCATAGCATTAAATCTCACACATTTAATTAATTAAATTAGTTTCATTTATTATGCCAGTTATGATCTTTTGTGATTGCAAAAAACATGTCGTTGCATTCTTTAACCTGTGTACTACTTCTGGCACAGTTGCAGATTAAACATGCGTTGACACAGGCTGAGATCCAGCAGCTCAAGCGGAAGGTAGAATTATATAATTCATGCTAATTGGTTAATTCTAGGTTCTGTGAAGATAAAGAGTTGGGTTTTAGAGGAAAATTCCACACAAAATTAAAATTGTGTCATATCACCTACATGTTTTTGTAGATCTGTCCTAAGACACACGAAAAGCAAAAGCACTTGTCAACCCTGATTTTAAACCTGATACAGCAAGATTTTAAATAGGTGTATATAATAAAATAAAGATTTTAAATAGGTGTATTAGTGTTTTTCAGAGGTAAAAATAACTGAAATCGTTGGATAGGTCGACATATATATTCATTGCTGAAAAATTTTAATGTAATGTAAATGTAAATTTCAAGGGTTTTCGAAGGATGTGCGTCACCCCCATTTACCTTATTTAGAGGTCAAATGTAAAAAGCCAAAAAATTCAATATCATACACACACACACACACACACATATACACACACATATACACACACAAAGCAACACATTAAACATCTAATTCTAAGAATTTTTTCATTAAGTTATGTTCCATGATTTGGGGGACAGTTTAAGTCTTAAGACTGTAATTTTCTGTTCGTATCTACTTGTTAAGTTGAATCATGCCAATCAGGAGAAGCAACGCCGTGGTGCCGATAAGGTCCAGATGGAGCACAACATGCAGGAGAACCGGGAGCGCATGGAGAAGCTAGAGGGATATTGGATGGAGGCGCAGAGCCTGTGCCAGGCTGTGGATGAGCACCTGAAAGAGACGCAGGCTCAGTATCAGGCTCTGGAGCGCAAATACAGCAAAGCCAAACGTCTCATTAAAGAGTATCAGCAAAAGTGAGAGAGAAAGGCTTTCCTGTAGCTCAGTGGTTAGAGCATGGCGTTAACAACGCCAAGGTCATGGGTTCGAACCCAGGGATTGCACATACTCGATGTATAGTGATCAATGTGTA
>JAZGTJ010010498.1:0-18021 GCA_036877575.1 Botia almorhae
AAACCTCCACCAATGCCCCTGAAGAAACACACCCACGATAGTGACATCATACACAACTCTGCCTCTAAGGTGAGAGAAACCCCACACGCCCCACCCACACTCTTACCTGAGAACTTTACTGTACCTGAGAACACTACTGTACCTGAGAACATTACTGTACCTGAGAACACTACTGTACCTGAGAACACTACTGTAACCTGAGAACACTATTGTATCTGAGAACACTACTGTAACCTGAGAACACTACTGTAACCTGAGAACACTACTGTACCTGAGAACACTACTGTAACCTGAGAACACTACTGTACCTGAGAACACTACTGTAACCTGAGAACACTACTGTAACCTGAGAACACTACTGTAACCTGAGAACACTACTGTACACACATTTTTTTTGTACATTTATACTACTATTAAAATTAAATTAGTTACACTGCATAACATTTAAATGAACTACAAAAAGCTAAACAGAAAATAAAGCTAAAATGATGGAAATAAGCACTCATAAGTTATAAATTCATAAATTATAGATTCATACACATATCAATATTCATGTTGGCAGTGTTCTAAAATACTCAAGTGGAATGGAACAGCATTCACAGCAGAAACCTGTGAATGCTAAGAAATTAAAATTGCCCGTCAAAACCTGTTCACTGTACTCCGATGTTCGGCTCTTGTGCTGGGCTCTTGTGCTGGGCTCTTGCGTTGGGCTCTTGCGTTGGGCTCTTGTGCTGGGCTCTTGTGTTGGGCTCTGAATACAGAATGGACACTTCTCTCTCGTCTGCTATATGCTATATACACAATCAAAGTAAAGTGTACTTGATGTCCTCTGGTCACACTGTAAAGTGCAAACACACTTATATTGTGTATTTGTCTTATTCATCATATTGTAATAATCTTGAAGAATGAGGGTCAGCTGATAATGTTTGTTTTGGTTTGAAGCTAAAATCAGGACAGGTGGTGAAATAGTTGCTCTGCCGAATCTCTCTCTCCTGTAGGAAGGTGAGTGTCGCTTGCCACTCAAATGCTGTATTCTTTTACCCTGTAAAATGATACGACTGCTAAATAGCCTTTAATCCTAAATGCCACTGATGGATATCTCCATGGTAACACAGTTTAACACTTGCCTGGTGCTTCAGAACAGCAGATCTTCAGTTTACCTCATAGACCGCACAGACAGACATAAGCTGAGAGTTATTCATGTATATTATTAGCTTGATTAATCTGAATTCTCATTGGAGTGTAGTTAAGTAAATAACTCGTATCATTCTGTCTAGTTCAGTGCAGAGTTTAATCTGGTGGTCATCTGATGGGGTTTGGATGATCTGTTAAGTTTATAGCTTACAGTGTTGTTATATGCGTATGGTTTAATATTCTACTCACAGACTTTATATATCATTACACGAATATTTGAAGTCTGGCAATATTTGCTAGCATTAATGTGATCAGAATATCATTATCCTCATTGAAACGGGGAATGAGGGAAACGTCCCATTCTGTCCATCTCACTGAGCAGTGATGGTGTGATGCCGTGATGGTCTGATGCAGTGATGCAGTGACGATCTGATGCAGTGATGGTCTGATGCAGTGATGGTCTGATGCAGTGATGATCTGATGCAGTGATGGTCAGATGCAGTGATGATCTGATGCAGTGATGGTCTGATGCAGTGATGGTCTGATGCAGTGATGGTCTGATGCAGTGATGATCGGATGCAGTGATGGTCAGATGCAGTGATGGTCTGATGCACAAGCAGTGCACAATTGAATCCTTTTGATTTTCTCCCCACTTCTCTCCCTCTGTCTCAGAAGTGTTTCTACTTATTGACTCCAGACAGTTTCAGTGTATATGCATGTGTTAGGATTCTAACATGCATTACTGCACTGATTTAAACCACACAGCTGTGTGAAGAAATGCAGAACTCTGATGTCCCTCAGCAGCTACTGTAGTTTCTCTTTATCATGTCCTGTATATACTGTAATATACTGTAAAGAGCTTGTGTTGAGCAGAGAAATCCAGCCATAGCTACAGTAACTACTGATTATACATAACAGATTTCTTGGGGTTGCTGTCAATGGAGAGGGGCTGACAATTTGACAATTTATGGTCCCCCTTCTGTCTAGTGTTTCTCAGAATGTGTCTCACATTGTGAACAAGTCTAAGTACATCTGAACTGGAAACTGGACTGAACTGGAAACTGGACTGAACTGGGAACTGGACTGAACTGGAAACTAAACTGGTGTCTATTGAGTTCTGTGTTTGAACCTTTGTCAAATGTAAATAGCTACAGCAATCATTTAGATTCTGTGCAAAGATTTATTGAAATGTGTTGTAATGTTTAGGTAAAAAAAACAAATCCTTCAGTCACTGCATAAACCCATCAAAAGCAGAAAACAAAATAATTTCAGCTTTGAGTTGCACATTCATGGACTAATAAATGATGTTCCCCATTTTAATGCCTTAAATACTAAACATTTAACGTGTATAAAATTACATTTCATCTCAGAAAACAGAAATCTTATTGATTCCTAACCACAGTTTCATTGACACTAAATCAGCGCTGTTTCATTACATCACACTAGATATCAGCTTCTGCTTTAAGACTGCAACAATTTACTGAGTGAAAAACTAGTTTACAATGTCTCCAAACTATAAACTCAGTTATTTGAAAACTGGTTTGAGACGCTAATCAGAAAGTCCTGCTGCTCTCCAGGTTAGTGATGCTCATGATCGTGTGCTTCTGTTTTCACCTCAGAGACCTTCAGGCTGGTTAAACACGGATACTCGTCTAAGAAGAGGTTGTATGAGGCTATGAGTTCCTTCCAGTAGCTTTTTTTACCGTACACCATCACACCCGCACTGACTGACAAATAGATGCTGCCGAACAGAAGGGACACGGTGAGCGTATTCTGCTTCAGCATCACCACTGTGGACTGCGTGTACAGGTCCATGACCACAAAACAAAGAAACACCACCACCAGGGTCAGGGTCATCTTAATCACCCGCATCTGAGTGCCCAGCTTGGGCCCGTGTCCACCGTTGGTGCTGGCTTTCATGTCCAGAAGATGTCTGGCCAGGTGGTACGCAATAGAAATGCTGCTTTTCACCATTATGGCACCCGGAATGATGTCAGAGATGAGAACATAGTAGAAGATGTAAGCTTGCCCAGTGTGGTCACTGGGCATGATGGACCCGCAGTCACCCAGGTCAGAGGTGGTGTTATAAGGAGTCGCAATCGTCAGCATTGGAACACAATTAGCAAAACCACTGATGACAATCACAGCCAGCACCGTGTGGACATGTTTGACGATCGCCTCCTGGATGCACGTGTAGCAGTGTACGGGCTCCACCACCAGCTTAGTGCCATAATAGAAGGTCAGAAACGCTGTGCTCCAAAATATGATGAGCTTCAAGCTGAAGACGAGCACCAGTATGACGGTCTGTGTGAGGGAAATTCTGCAAACAATGTCAATCGAGTCTATGGTCTGCCATAGGTAGACGAGGACCTGCTGGGAGATGCCTGCCAGGGCGATGGCTGAGATGATGAAGTCACACGGGTTGAGCTTGTGCTTCTTTCTGTAGCTTCTCTGAATGATCAGCAGCAGGTACATGTTGAAGAAGATGGTGCAGATGGCCAGCACGCCGGTCAGCAGCCAGATGATGAGTTTGTCTGTAAGCTTCAGCATTGATGTTTATAACAGCTGTCTCAATCCACAGGAAAAAAACTAAATGTTTTAATGCTTTACAGACAGTAGTAAGATTTAATAGAGACTTCTCAAGTGTTACTGCTGAGATGAGGAGTCCAGTAATGCGTCTCTCTCAGAGTTTCAGAAGAGATCTCAATAACGTCTCGGAGGGTGTTCTGATTTGCCAAGGCACCAAAATCTGCAATTACAATCTTTAAATATGAATTTTAAATATGAACAGATCTTGTCAGATTTATCCAAGATCAATTGATCTGAACTATATTATATGTAATATATCATGTGAACTATATTATAGCTTTACAGTCTTACCGTATGTCAGCAGTTAGAAGTCACAGTTAAGACTTCAGCACCTTGTTGTGAAGTTCTCACATATTATCCAGTTGAGTTTGCTCCGCCCCTCGTGCACCTGAAGGATGAAAACAGCAGGAAATGATGTTGAGCATCACCTCAGAATAGATTTGCTTAAAGACAGTAAGTGACGGGCACACTAAGCCAGAATCTGTGTTTGATGCTGAAAGCTTGTGACAGCTGATGATTGATTTAATATATTGGCTACGGGTAAATTTTCATGACCTGACCATAACCATATTTAAAGCAGCGCGTTCCAGAGGACAGGCGCATGTTCAGTCAATCTAACCACTGTCCTGACATTGTGGTAATGAAGCTCAGGTACAATTCAAATGACTGTTGGCTGCTGGGTGTTTAGCTTTGGGTTTGACATACAGATACACACTCATATAAACCCACATACTGAAATCACACACACACAACTGATCAAAGAGTGTTTTTGTGACAATGGGAAGTTTTGTGTTCACTTATGATTTCAATCTTTTCTTTTAACTATGTGAATGTTAATGAAACTTATGAAAATTCTTTACTTGTTACCTGTTCTTGTTATGTATAGATTTGTATATGTATAGATAGTTTTATACTTAGTCCTAGACCCACATTTTTCATTATAAAAATGCATCATATATTAAGTATGGCAAAATAATTGCACTTCAGCGTTTATTGTTTGTAAATGTTTATGGACGATTTTTAACATGTTTTATTGAATTATTCATTTTTCAAATGAAGCTGTAATTTTGTCATTATATATGTATAGTTGTGTTGGATATTCTGAGATTGTGGGATGGAGATAAATAATCATATTCCTCTGCTGTGTTTGACTGCGTTTCTGCACATTAATCATTCTGTTCCGAGAATGCTGAGCTGAATTTACTCTGAGAAAGTTTCAGTGTTTTTGAGCCACGATTATTTTCAGTTTATTAAATGTGATCAGCGTCAGTTTTCTGTTCTGATGAAGTGAACATTTGTAATCTATTAATGAGTGTTGTTAATGGTTTATAATATGTCTGGAGAGGAACAGTGATTATGAGAAATGCTTTCTACTTGACAGGATGTAGATGGGCCGTTTTAAATATATTTGGACTCTCTCTAAACATTCAGAACTAGAGATGTAAAAGTTCACAAACTACATATGACAAAGCTCTGTTCTCAGTCTGTGGTGATTACAGTCATGATGTTTGATGTATTCTTTATTCCTATATCTTACATTAAAAAAGCACTTAAAAGCCCCCAATGTTTTCATGATGAAACTGTTGTATTTATTTACAGATGTGTCTGATGTAAATTGAAGTCAAATGAGGGGCTGGTTAGTGGTCTGCTTTGCCTGCCCGCGTCCTTCCTGTGGGGATGTAAAGAGGTTTGATTTTACTAGCACACACACCTCTGAAACACCTAATGAGAAGATCAGGTCCAGATTTACACACCTCGACCTCATTCACTGGACACTCTTACCCCTCTGTCATTTACATGCATGCTGTACCTGTAATTTAAATACTGTTATTTAACATGTGACTGATGACACTGTGCCCTGTCACTCTTTGCTGTTAATTTTACTGAAATCATTTATGACATTCAAACACATCCAGCAGTTCTTGCCATGAGTCAAACATCTTCTGGTTTCCTTAGTAACCCAGCAGCAGGTTTTCTCTGCTTCATGTCTGGTGGTGAGAATAATTCCATGACCGTGATGTTTCAACGGCACATCTGAGGGATGAAAGCCTCGATAATCAATAGACCTACAGTTTTCTGTTAGTGTGTAAAAATGTCCATGAAACCAGGAAAGCTAATGTGTGTTCTGTATACCATATAGAACGATACAAATCCACATAAAATGTACTTCTTGACTTGCCTCATGTCTCTGACCGACACCTTTCCAAATGATTTAACAGTTTACAGTTTACTTGTGTTCCCCTATTTCTAAAATCCCTTTCACTAACAAAAGCCATTTCATGACATCATCATCCAGGAAGTGACATCATTTTGGCTGGAAAAACAACACCACAAACATCGTAAGTATTACCAATGGGGTTGATGACTTCTGTGACCTTCTGTAGTATAGGTTGGTTTATCTCAGTGTAAAATACAGAAATATGGTCTTGTATGAAATACAGATATCAGTATGATATTATTTTAAAAGCTTCAAATATATCCAAATGAACTCAACATGAATACTCTCATGTAGACTGACTCTCAGTCTCCCACTGTGTAACAGCTTTTCAGAGCTTTTATTTCCATCCTGAAAATGTTCCCAAAATCGTGTGAATGATGAAGTTATAATTGGTCAAGTTTAAGTGTTTAAGTGAGAATTTCTGTCTGTATTCTGGCAATATAGAGATACTTTTGTAAAAGACAACACAATTGTATTTGTTACAGGCTTCAAAACAACATATAACCAGAATGATCTAGTCATCAGAAGGTATGGAGATAACCTTAGACCCATCATAATATACAGTGTACAATGTGTAGGTGTTCAATGAGCACAGTGTTACGAGAAATCATTACTTTGGCATTTTTATGTTTATTGAATATTGTCACGCTTTACTGAAGGCACTTAGACAATAATCATTCAGGTCTGATAAACACATATGTGGTGCTATAATAATAATATTTTAAGAATGACACTAGTTTCTGTGTTTGCTAAAGCAAGTGTTAGTCTTACTAACACTAAACATACTAAAACCTCTAATGAGAAGCACCAGTAACCAAAATATCATACAGAACAGACAGAATCATACAGTAAAGACAGAATATCATACAGTACAGACAGAATCATACAGTAAAGACAGAATATCATACAGTACAGACAGAATCATACAGTAAAGACATAATATCATACAGTACAGACAGAATATCATATATATAATATCAGAACACTTTAGTATTTGCATGGCAACACACTGGCAACCAACCAGAATAACACAGAGCATTATACACAGGCAAGCTGTAATCATTAATTTAAAAAAATATATAAAATAGTTATAGTGTTATTATGTTTGCAGGGAGAATCGGAGTAACAATATTAATTTTTATGCAGCAAAATATTACATTTACAAACATTTATTACAAACCTAATGAACCTTGACATGAAGAATTCGGCTAGTTTCGTGCAGTTCTCTCTGAATTGTTATGTATGCAGTTTTGTTAAATACATAGAATCAGTGTGTGTAAAAGAGGCAGATCTCATGTCTCTAACACTCATTATTAATAGGCAAACGCTTGAGAGGAAAACAGTGCAGCTGAAGAGATGACAGAAGACAGATGGGTTGTTGGGATTGTAGTGACACTGCCGCCGGGGGGCGCTCGCGCTCAACACCGCCGCATCCGTTCGTCTGCAGATGCAAATCAGAACAATTTACTGGCGTCATGTGTAAACCAGCGCTGATTTCAGCTGGATCACTGAGGAAACGCTTCAAGCTGCTGGCTAATGCCGTTTCATTTAAAACACAAACTCTTGAATTTGTACTTGTACTAGAGAATAATAATCTAGGTTTTTAACCTGGCTGAAAAGTTTGCTAGTTTGTTGGTTATAGCTGGTTTAAAATGGTTTTGAAATGGTCTTCTCTCAGTCTGAGCAGCTAAAAACGGGCCCAAAACCTGCCAGCAGACCAGCTGTACCAGGGAGACTAGTTAAGACCAGCAAACAACCTTGGCTTGTTTATTACTGCGTATTTATTATGTCATCAACCACTGAAAGTGACATGTTAGACTTTTAATTTAAAACAACTGAATTTATTGTTACAAACACGTTTAAAGGTTTGTTAGTTGAATTACTGTTCAGCTGGCCACTAACATTCATTCAGAATCATTTTAAAATCACCAAAACATCGGGATATACAGAGTCCAATACAATCATACAAAAATACATAAACACATATATACATGTAATAGTAGATCAATATCCTGAACCTCATGCAAAACATCAAAAATGTGAATATTCCCCTGTGGTCTTTCATTGTCACAGTTCAGGTTAATCTGCGCAGTGCAGCGCCCCCTGGATGACATCTGTGGTTATACAGGGTATCCATATTTGCTGTCGTATCGCAGTGGGGGTCTGTTATCATTAGCTAACATGCTGGCTTCCCGCTGGACTCTGCTGTGTTCACTGCTGCGACCGGATCCAGCCCGCATAACTTCAGCTTTCCGAACCGAGTTGTAGTACAGCCCGGGATGCGCACGGTAGTTCCTTATGGACCGGAAGCTTGTATTTCGGCTTCCGGGTCGACTCTCAGGAGCGTCGACATCCTCCCTATAAAGTAATAAAAATACATTTGTTTTGTATTTTATCATATGTTTTATATATTATTAGTTATAAACGAATTAGTTTTGATAAGCTCAAATTTGAGTTCTGGAAGCATCTTTTAAACTAGAAATGGCAGATTCTGAATCTGTAAAAATCATGAAAACATAATTATAATTCTTCACTGTTATACAGGTACAAACTGTATCTGTTGTTGGCAACTAATCCAGTACAGGTTATTATTGGGTGTGTTTGCAATGCCAAGGTGATGAATAGCAAGGTTTCACTGACTAGTCAACCAGGAATTTACCATCGAGATCTGTTGTGAGCCATTGGCTGTCACGTCATACTCGTCTACTGTGCACTAAATGTGTGTACTTTGAAGGTAACTGGGGAAGTACCTGCTTTCAGGCATACAGTAGTACTGAAATTGCTATCTTAAAACCACTCTTTATCATGTCATGTTAGCATGAGCGTCCAGTGAAGTTCATTACTGCTTAAATTGGTGTTCCTATGTGGTTTGTACATTGTTCTAAATGAGTCAGTGTTAATTTATTTAGAAGCCAGTGATAGTGAGGTTTAAAATGCAAATTAATAATACATCCTAAAATTCTCCCACCTGATTTCATTGGCAACCTCTTTCTCATAGCGCCGCTTGTGGCAACAGCAAATCAGCAGCCAGATCAGCAAAAGTAGGAGGAGAAGCAACAGCAATGCACCAATCACAGCTCCCACAATCACTCCCACTTTATTGGTTGCTGGGAATGACAGTAAATTATACAGGAGTGAGTTCTTTATGATCTTACAGAATCACCTGCAGAATAAATGAGTTCATGAAAACACTGATTTCCACAAACATTATCTTCTGAGTGAGGCTACACATTTTGTGCAAGGTCACCAATAATGGTCTTTATACACAGAAATGTTACTGCAGTTAGCTAAGTAATTAAGGCACACATGAACCTTGGTCAAAAGAGAGAGAGAAGGATTCTGACAGACAGTCGTTCACTATCTTTGTACAGAGAGAAGGGTTCACTGTGAAACCCGTGTCTGAATCGCTTAAGATAAAAAAAATCCAACAACTGTCATCTGCATAAAAATTACACTTCAAATTCTCTCAGAAATCATTTCTTAGTTTACAGGAAATGTTTTGTCTATATTTTTAACAGTATAAGTAAAATCTGGGGCATTGTCTCATTATTACAATATAGTTACTATAATATTTCCTGTATAATCCAGCTGTGTTATGTATGTATGTCAGTTTTAAACACCCAATTCAAAACTGTTGATGATCATTTGATTGTGTAATGTTAATGTAAGTAATGTAATGGACTGATTAATCACATGTTCCTATTGTGACAACCTACCACATTGAAGGACCTTTTGTTGTCAAGACGATATTTACATTTACATTGATGCATTTGGCAGATGCTTTTATTCAAAGTGACTTACAGTACATTATACTATACATTGATTCAAAATATGTACAATCCCTCGTACCCATGACCTTGGTGTTGTTAATGCCATGCTCTAACCACTGAGCTACAGGAAAGCTATAAGAATATAAAAATCAACCTACTCTGATAAGTGATCACTGAATGAGTGACAGCTAGCCCCAGACGTCTATTTTGTGCAAAATGTTGTGTTTGTGCTATATTTCTGTATAATTAATGCCACTTGGTTTGATGTTTTCTCATCTCATGCAGTGACATTTAGATGTAAGGGTGGTGTGTGTGCTCATACTTTCACTGTAAATGCTTGTATACTTACGGTTATATGCCTGAAGGGTGTATGTGCATCGCTCTGTGCCGACCTCGTTGCTGACCTCACAGAGGTATTTCCCTGTGTAGCTCTCGCTGTGGTTTCTGATCAGCATCTCTCCGGTCTGGACATCTTCAAACAGAACAGTCATTTAGAGTGTGCAGTCATTCCCAACACCCGGTCAGTGTACAGCACACAGCACAACCGATGAGGCCTTTGAAATGTGTGTGTTCTCATCCACAGCTGCTTACACATGTCTGAAGCTGTGGGTTATTCAAGCGATACCAAATGTCTCTCTTACGCTTGAAGTACTCGCTAAGTAGTGGAACCAGACTGTTTACAACTCACTCTGTACTGCGGTAGGTGGAAGATTTCCACTGTCTCTCGTCCATGAGTACTTCAGAGGAGCTGAGCCCTGCGAGGACTGGCAGCGTAGTGAGACGGTCCCACCCTTCTCCTCACTGCCCTCCACCCAGCACTTAGGCACTGAGGGCTTTACTGAGAGACAAACAGAGGTTATGAAAATCTGCCCTACATACATACATTTACATTTACATTTAGTCACACACATAGAACACATGTTTCATGAAGTAGCTTCATAGTGACTTTTTACTTTCCTCCAGTTGTTACAGCCAGTTAGAATCTGAATGTTTAATGTAATTTAATAGAGTAAAACTCTAGTGTAAAACATGTCTTAAAAGACAGTGACAGATTATAGCGGTGTGTTGTATCTCCTCCAGACGAGTGGCAGTAATGTGTTGACAGATGAAGTGAAGGGTTGGGTCGAGTTCGACGTAGACAAACAGTAGAAAGGCGTTTACAAAGAGTGTCTACTCCACCCATCATTCCACTCATGTCAGTGTGAAAGAGGCTCATGAGGGTGGAGGGAACCGGTACAACAGAAACCAGAAGCCTGATCAAGTTGTCTGAAGTAGTCAGCAGAGACTGACAGCGTGTCGGTCCTCACCTAGCACCAATAAAGTCACTTTCCTGGAGTCAATGCCGGGTGTCTTCTTGACCTTACACTGGTATGTGGCAGTGTCTGAGGTCAGGAGGGAGGAGAGGGTGACCGTGGCGTCTCCACGGCTCGGGTCAGTAACAAACTTAAAGCGACTTATCAGGCCTGGGTCTCCGAACCTGTGCTCCTGCCCCCCAGTGTAGGATAAGACCTAAGAGACAGACACAAATACAGTGAGGCGGACAAACGAGTCTTATGAAATCTAACAGGTTTAACCACCTGCTGTCGTCAGGACAAGCTGTTAACATGACAGTCAGACGGATTTCTCTAAATCTCTGTACACACCGTCAGAAAGCCTGAGGTTAGGAATTCAGTCAGGGGAGAGGTGACCAAAAAAACTCCGTCTGGATGATCTGTGTATTCAGGACTCGACTGGTGCCTCTGAATAAACATCACTTTCTCTTATCATCACAGATACCAAATTTGAAATAGAGTTGACCAGCAGCCTGGCATGTGTTCTTTTGCTCCAACACATAATCTACACTCGCACCTGCTGGGAATTGTGTCCGGCGGTGTATTTGAAGCATATTCTGATGTTTTTTTGAAAGGATCTGAAACAATTTTCATCAGACACACATTGTAGCTCTTTCTCCTGAAAATGACAGTTGTCATCATTCACTCACCCTCATGTGCAATTACCATAAACAGCACTGAGATGCTTCAAAACTGTAGATTCAAAATGACATTAGGATGAGAGGATGATGACAGAATTCTCATTTTTGGTTGCACTATCCCTCTTAAGATGTGATTAACCAGCCCAAGCTCAATAAAATCTCAATAAAAGAGGAGTTTGTGCTCTAATCTTCTTTAAAACTCTGTTCTCAGTGGTCTCTCCCCCTCACTCACCAGCTGATCTTTCTGGGTCATATCTTGACTGACACGAGACCACTCAATGTCCAGCTCGCCGACATCAGCTGCATCAATGGTATACGTGCAGCCCACAGTAACGCTCTCCCCCTGCGCCTTCTTCACCGTCTGTGGTCCGGTGGAGGTCACCTGGATGGCCACAGAGACGCCTGCCAGTTCAAAGACACACAGAATAATGACCTCATGATCAGTCACTTTACAAACATCTGTTTCATCTTTCACTCAAGACGTTTGTTACACTGAACCGTCTTTCAAACAGTCAAACTGCTGCAACTCATTTGTCTCTTATCAGTCCATTTATAATGTTAGTCAGAGTTCCTCACAGCAGCTCTGCTTCTTTCTCATGGCCATTTTATTTGACCCTCACATTTAAACAGACTATTTCTGCTACTATAGTAAGATTCACACATATACTGTAATTGGCCTCTGTTACTGACCTGTTTACAGAAACACCTCCTCCAGTTATATGTATAAATACTGAAACAATGAGCAATAAATGTTGATGGAGAGTTTGGTGCTGTGGTACAACACACAGAAGAAGCTCAACTGTGCAAGTATTTAAAAATTAAATTGTTTACATGATTAAAATGTTCTGTCATACTTAGTGCTGTGACGTCCTCACAAATATTACCAAGCAACATCTATTTACTTTTAGCAGAAACTGGTCGGCTGATAGACAGATTTTATGAAATGACAAGTACGTGACCTGATGCTGGGTAACTGCCACAGTCCTCAGACACTCTTGTCAAACCTCTGTCCCAAAATCACAGCCTCTTTAAGATCAACTGTTTCCTTTCTGTTCCAGGGGAATAACCTGTCTGCTGTGGTTCAGGAACAGCACGACCGTTTGGGCTTTGCTAGAGACATCTGCTGTTTTATTGTATTTGTGTTTTATTGTATCTACAGATTGCCTGCCTCACTCTGTTCTCAGCACTACCAAAACAACAGAACTTGTAAGGTGACTATGTCACACCTGTTATCAATACACAATCACAAAACACAGGGAGTGACTTAGTGAATTTATGACTCTCAGTGTCTCTTTCAGCTGGAATAAAAACTCTCCAGCTATGAACTGGTGAGAAATACTGTTGGCTTCAACTTCAGTGAGGTGGTTGCTGGTCAGACATGTTTATGCTCTAGAATTCTGTGCAGTATTTGCTCTGACGCACAACGAACAGCCCTGTTGTTTTCTGCACACTGCATGTGCTGTTTTTAATGTCTGAAATGCAACGTAATGCAATGAAGAGTCAGAATCTGCACACACTGAAGTGGGAGGCCAGAGAAACATTTTAATATGCAGGGAAAATTTATGCATAACATGAAAACACATCGACTCCTGTACAAACTTGATGCAGCCCACACGAAGAGAAACGTGACCTTTAGCACAAAACCCTCCGAAAGAGAGAGTTAAATAACTACACAACATTCACATACCTGCATGATTTAGACATGCAAGCACATATAATGCAGCCAAAGGTAGCGGGCAGTTGATCCAGATCTTGTTCATATCCAAATGTCTGAACTTCTTACAGAAACCTGCATGAGAACAACACAATTAGTGTCCGTCTCGTCTGTGAGAGTGACTCCAGTTTCAGTTCTGAAGTGTAAAAACAAATCACGAGTCATTGTGGAATAGAAGCAACATCAACAAATGTGAAACTAATAAATCACATCAGGTAGACTGTACGGTGGACTGTACAGGTTTATAATGGCCTGTACTGATGTCTACACACAAGATGGCTGATATAATACTGAAATATTATCTTATTAATATTGATATTATTAATTAAATATTAATAATTATTCTATTAGCCTTTAAATGTTCGATTAAAAAGCGTCACATTTTGTTACTTTGTCTCCTTGATTACTTAATGATCATTTTAAATGTTCTCATAACTATATTAATTTTTCTGTTCATTAGTTGTCAACCATCCAGTCAAGAAAACTGAACATACAAAGTGGTCAAATGTTCTCCATATAAATGAGGTATTTATAAGGAAAATAACGAGGTTTCTGTCAGGTTTTTACAGTAGTACAACATATACTGCACTTATCACAGATCAAGGAAGTATTTCATGTAAAGTGAATGTTTAAAACTTCAAAACAGAAACTGTGATTCTTATCAATACATCTACAGATCATTCAATCATACAGCTGCCCACTAAACAAACACAGTAATGATTGAGACCTTGAGACACAGACATAAACGCCAAATACAGCTTCAACATACACACACTCCGCTGAATTCAGAGATATACATTCTGTGTGAGTGTATGCCAACATCTGCAATAATCAGTTCAGTCTTATAGACATTAAATAAGTCAGAGAAAGTAATTAGTGACGGTCTAATGCAGGCAAGGAATTCATTTCTACAGTGCTTGTAAAGAGCAAAGTTCAAACTAAAGTCCCTCCTATCAAAACCAACTGACTTCCTGTTCTCTCTGTTAATATAAAGCTTAGCAGGACTGTAAAGAGACATTTCACATGAATGATTCATAATTACCTTTTTAAAGAGCGATCAAAATCAGAATAACTTTTAGAAAAAATCCAGCAGTGTGCTCACCTGTTTTCTGTCCTATCTCCAGACACTCTCACACACAACTGAAGCAGGTAAACAGGTGAGCCTCTCAAGCCCCGCCCCATCTCAACATTCAACCAGTCACAGCTTGAGAATCGCGAGGGAGTGAAAGTACCTGCTGCAGGTCCTGACCTGCCCATTTCCACCTGAAATTCTTCCTCCTTGATGTTCTTTGTGGAGTCAGTTAAGCTTTATGAAATATTGCGAAATATTGGATTTGTTATTATGATACATGTTTAGGAGATAAACGGTGAGTAACAGTGCATTTGTTCAACCATTCTGGGGTTATGACATTAAACAGATTTACTAAAGCAGTGGTTTGGTTTACTAGAACTGGTACGCTGCAGTTACTATAGCAAAATAAATAAACATATTAACTGGTATAATGGAGATGAAATGATTGTTTATTATTATTGATATTATAATGCTGTGCATCCAGTCAGACACTACAGCATTGTGGCAGAGATTGTGTCACCTCTTTAATATGGTTAATACTAACACAGCGTTTCTTCCATCTGTCACGCTGGGAAATCACACTTCTGTGTTTTATGTATTAACAAAATTGGCGCATATTTTCGGGCCTGTAAGTGGTGCCGGTTTTATTAATACATTTTATTCTGGTTGAAAGGACATGTTTGTTTACTTCTGTATGATAAACAAAACAGTATAGAAGCTCTGCACTAATGCGACTAGACTCAGCACAGATGCGCTGTCTGTGTTTCCTGAAAAAGTCGCCAAGAGTTTCGCTTTTTCGTTGCAGTGATAAAATGACCAGTGATTTTCACAATTGCTTCCTGGTTTGCAACATAGGCCTATATGTTAATTCTGGTAACGTTTTTATCTCTGAACTGAATACAGTCGCAGCAACTTAAGGTTAATGCAAAAATGCAAATAGTGCAGTGTTATCTCAGAGAGGAACTGGATTGTTTCCTCGGTACTGTTCAGATAGCAATTATCACGACAAACATCTGTAGCAGCTGATTCTCTGTGCTGCCACTGTGGTTATGAGTGTGTGAACCAGACTCACACACAGTCTTCTGTCAGTCAAGAGCTGTTTGATCATCAACACCTCCTCAAACTCCCACAGCTACACACAAAACCAGCGAAATGACAACGAGTTCACCCAGGCAACATCACTGAGCACTGAGGAAAATGATGCTGTGTAATTTACAGATCTCAGAGTTTAAGAATTGGCTCCTGTTCAGTTCATGAGTCAGAATCAATATATTTCATTATAGTGCAGGGGTTGTGTTCATTCTTTATCTTAGGCCTCTTAAATGTATGAAATTGAGTTTTTCCTGACTGCTGCCCTTGACATCATAGCTCATGATAATCGCCGGTTCAGGGCTCGGATCATGTGTTAATGTGATGCTATTGGCCGATCAGCATTGTCATGTCTTGATTCCAGATTAGTCACATGACAGTTACGGCTCAGGTGATTGGTTCAAAACAAACAGCTTTCACCAGTTTTATAGAGCTGCTTTGATAAATTGGTCCACAAGAAATTCAACTGGAATCGGAATGACAGGAAATTCAGAAGGAATGTGACAGTCCCACAGCAGTTTTATAATAAGTCTTAAGTTCATCAATGTGGGCTAATTACGTTGACTTCCTGGCATTCTTCATTCACACATATTCCAATTGACAGATTAATTTAATATTGACATTAAAATGTTGCGTTTGATTTCCAACTCTGATCATAATTATGTGGTGTATGATAACACTGTTAGGCTATATTAAAAACTACGCTTTTAGCTGTTTAATGAGCTTCTTTGTATTTTATAACGTTTAAAATCAACTTTGCTTTAAATTTAATTTATACTGTAATACGTCCTGCTTGCTTCCCTAATATTACATTTAATGTTATTTTGGGAATGGACTCTATGCACAGCACTGCTGTTGTTCAGTGAGAAGGTTCCTGGTTCGATCCTCATGTTGTGGATATTCAGTATTAATAATCTGTGATTACACGTCATTAATCGATATGTATTGGTTGCAGGTGAGAGTTCACAGCACGCCGGTGAATGGAAGTGAATGAACGCCGCGTCTGGTGTGACGGTGATTTTAAACATACTACAGGAGACTACAGGTATGACCGGACTCTCCACACCTGTGAGTATCTATTTTTTAAAAAGTGCTATTGAAACACAAACTTGTGGAGAATGACAGTGCACGTCTTTAAGTTGTTATCCGCACCTGTCCTACTGCTTCATGAGCGCAAACGTGTCTAAACTTCATTTACTGCTGTCACACATGATAAAACACGGGCTTGTGCTCCCATGACGGGTTTTACTGTAATGCTAATGAAGTCTTTAGAAAGCGATCGGAGGTTGTTTGGTTTGCTCCACATCTGTCGTTGTGTTATTGACCGCTGACGCCAGACGGGCCTGTTGGCTCTGATTGATTTCACGGAGTAGCGCGCTGTTGTTTATTCTCACCTTTGCTATTGAAGCAGAGCTTTCTTGATGGTTTCCCTTTGAAAGTTACTGGCTGCTCTTGTAATGCAATTTTGAATTGGACTTTAAAACAAGACACATGGTAAGAAAACGTTGTCCTTAATAGACGCGCTCTTCCATTATAATCCACATTATTTGACCGCTGGATTCAAATTCACGCTTGATTTGATGTGCACGGCTTAAAAAGGAGAAATAATTGTTCAATTGCAGCAGCTCCGTTTTTAATAAGCACAGTCATCCGTCTCTGTCTTTAGACTCATGCTTTGGCAGGTTGCCTATTAGATTTGGAGATGCTGTACGGATGAGACCTGATCAAACCTTCTCGCTGTTCTCCTGCAGAACAACGGCTGATGAGTAATGGAAGGGCCACATGAGCTAATTCTGCAGAATGGGAGGTAGAGCAGAATTATGGCATTGATCAGCAGGAGATGCACTTCATCATTTCTTGATTGTAAGCTGGTAAATTGGCCCGCGGGGTCTGAGAATGTCTGAGGCAGAATAATCATAAAACTTGAAGCGTTCATTACAGTGAGGGAGCTTAATTAGGACGTTATGCCTCACAGAACACCTGGATTTATGTACAGACTGAACCTCCAGGCGTTGCTCTGATGGAGTGAAATGTACAGGTCTGAGCCCACCACTGTTTCATACTCTCACTGTCTTTGTTCATCATTAAATTTGCATAAATGCAAATAGAGCTTTTGAGAGCCAGTGTAGGGCTGTTGATATAGAAATGGATAACTCAAATGAAAATTCTGACATCATTTCATCACTTCTGTGTTAGTTCTGCATAAATGTGTATGATTTTGTTCTCCAAGAGAACAGAAGTCATGTCAAGTCGTACAGTAGCTTTGTGAGAGACATAGACTGCAGTTTTCAACACAGTGTATTACTTTTAAATTTTTTATCCATGCACGACTTTTAATAAAAGGACCACAAACCGTGTACAGACATCATTAGTGTGATGAATTTTAACATTGTGTGGACTACAACTGATGCTCTGCAGTCTGAAGTCCAAAATTGGGAATTGTGTTGTACCTGAGCAGTATTT
>JAZGTJ010010499.1:0-18019 GCA_036877575.1 Botia almorhae
CTGTATCCATTTCCTTTGCTTTGTCATGTATTGTGAAATGATTACAGAACTTAGAGAGACAAAAAAAGTAAAATATATTTATATTATTATCATGTCATGTGAGACTATGTCTTTTGTACATTCAAACGGTATTTAAAGGTGAAACAGTTATGTATAGAAAATAGGTAAAATTACATGTGCTACTTTTACTACAAGAGATTACATAAATTACCAGTCAAGTGATTTTTACAGCTTGTAATAAGAAACAGATCTTAACAATTTAGCTTTATAAATTATTTAAATATATGAGTAATACATGTTGTACATGTCAATGTAATTATTTTGGTGTCGCATCTGTTCGTAAGTTTTATTTGAGTAGAGTTGATCTAGAGTAAAAGATATTTTCGCCTGTGATCTCGCCTCAAGCTTGAGGTTTAGTAACAAGCACAATATCTCCATCTACAGGATCAACCACGAACTGCCATTAAGATTGCTAACAAACATTTTACAATTAATCGGACTGTACAGTTTATGTAAATAAACTTTTCGTTTATCCTATTATTGTATAACATCAGTTCTGTAAATTATTGTCTGTACTAGGTTTTATTCACGGATACGTGTTAATCTAAATGTGTTAACTACAACTGATCTCATACTTTCAGCGAGTTCATAAAACCAGTTTTGCCTGTCTCTGGCACTTATGGGGCAGCCCGGACATGCTTTCCAAAAGTATGAAAACTAGTCATGCCACAGCATATTGTACAGGAAAGCAAAAAGCCTAAGAAGCGCAATAAATATTGAGCTTGGAGATTTTTTATTTAGGTTTTGTTTGGGTGATGTGGTAATATATTAAGTTGTTGACTGGTATGTGGTTAAAAGGTATTTGAAAGCCTACTGGTAGACTACATGTTAATCTGCTAATTAGCGAATTATAATGCTCCAGTCTCTCAACAGAGATACACAGTTTTGCTCCATGCACAGCTGGCCTGTTCCAGTCTACAGCAGAAGGAAAAGGCAATGTTTTAGGGGTTTTAGGTTCATCTGGGTGGTTTGGACAAATACGAATTTGTTTAATAATATTTCAAGATGCCACGACGACGATGTTTGATTTTTTAAATTTATTTAGTCAAGTTTAGTCATTTAAGAAAAATATTTAATTCAAGTATTCATAAATGCATGGTTTTGTCTTATGTGGGCATTTTGAGTTCGATTATTTTGTTTTATTTGTTTTCTTCTTTGGGTGTCCTTGGTGTTTTGTTTACTATGTTTTGTCACACTCACAACAGGAAAAAGTTAAATAATTAAAAAACAGCTCCTCCACCTCGCTCCTGAAGTTGGTACTTGTTTCGCCCCCTTCCAGCTGGTGGGACTATTGGCCACATTAAGGTAACGGCCTCTGTGCTGGTTGCATTGCAGTAGGGGCATTGAGAGAGAGAGGGAGAGAGAGAGAGAGAGGGAGAGAGAGAGCAACGGAATGGAAATCACTGCCCGGCCACACAGAGCATAACAGACGCGACACGCATGAAGAACTTCTACAGCCGGGGCGACATCGAGGTGCAGAGGGGCTGTCACGTTTCGGGTGGTTACAGACCGCGCTGGGGTGTTGTTTAGCGAGCCACCCGTACCATTTCCCCCGTGTTGTCCACGAAGTAAAGGAGGTGAAAACTACCGTCGCCATTTTTTGGAAGTGACTGACTGGGAGTGGAGAGTTAGCTGTAAGCTGGCTAGATTTTAAGGGCCCCGGCTGATGTAGTTTCTATACCCTGTGAGTCATCACTGTCAGCTCGGACGGCTGGGATACTGTAAATACACCGAGTCTTCTTCGCCATACGAGCTGTCTGAGGTTCGAAGGAATAAACAAGACGAGATTTTGTTTACACATTTCTCCTGTATTCACACTAACTGTTCCACCCAGGAAAGCTGGTGTGGGCTATATTAGCCACATTAGCAGGCACATTAGAGGATTTCTCCTGGAGTCCCTTCAAACCTGGCCTCGTGGACGGGTAAGGTCGACTACACCCTTAAACCAGCCCTTATCTGCTCTTGTCAGGACCGTACCTATGTCTTGTCACCGCCGTGTCGTTGTTTAGTCGTCGTATGAAGTAAACTTGGCTAACATTCTCGCTCATTGCTCTGCTAGTACGACTCGATCGGTCTTATGTGGCTATAATATGACTTAAGTTGGGTGTGCTCGACAACTTCGCTTTGATAATCGTGCGAATTTAAACGCATTTGGTATTACGAATGGCTGTCACTGATGATTCTGCTTCTGTGTTGATAATGTGGTTTTATTTGTTTTTACGTGCAGAGTTATCATAATCATGCTTTATAAAGATGCTTTATTTGTAAAATGACTTTGACAGCCTTAAAACTGACTATAGAATAAGTCTGTAGTAATATTTAGCCAACTAGGCAAATGTTTGAACTTGGATCAATTTAGTAAGCGCATTGAAAGATTGAAGCAGGAGTTGAATTTATGAATTTTGTACTTTTATTATAAGGTATAAGGGTTTGACAAGCCATTCAATTAAATCTTATAAAAGAAGATCAGCGATCCATGTTGTTTTATAAGAAAATGTTCAGTGTCGCATATTATTGCAACGACACTCCCTCCCAGTTTTACTGTACTGTTTCCAACAACGGGCTTCGAGAACTAATAAGCCTTGTGGGGCTGTGCAGGACATTGTTCTTGTTATATAAATAAGCGGGTAGTAAAAATATCATTTAAAGCAAACGGTTAATTAAACGTTGGTTTATGGAGCTAGGTATTCCCTTGTTGTAAAATGCATTGAGTGACGTGCGCCGCATTCCTCATCTCACTGTGTTGACATTGCGTAACACACTGGACTGGCCAGCAGCCCTTGCACAGCCCTGCACTCCTTATACCTATTTAAAGCATCGCTTGTTATGTCCATATGACCTAGGCACAGTACACTTCACTTATCATCATATTTACCATCATTTAATACATCGCTATCAAACAGCATCGTCTCAGAGATGAGAAAAGCCCAGGCAGATTATTGATCGCCTATTGAGAGCTGTTAAAGGGAATGGCGACGCTCGTCCAGGTCTTGGTGAATGTTGATCAATCGGTGTGTATATGAGATTTGATTTGTTTTTATGAGAAGTTAAGTGAACTATTTGCATGTTAAAATGTCTCTCGATGTATTTTACAAAGTGATTGATACATGTTTGCTTTAAGTTGTTTCTTTTGTTCCTTTAAACAGACGGCATGCGGTTGTTTTTATTCATGTTGTGCTGTGTGATTACAATCCGATTACTTTATAATTCAAGCAGTTGCGTGTTGACCTTGTTGCATAGTGTGTTTTCAGAATTGTGATAACCAACGACTTTAGTGTCAATTAAAATTTACAGTGGTTTTCCTTGTTTTCCTTTGTAATACATTGGCACATGCATTCTGTCACATAATCTTAGATCTTTCCTCTAGATGTAATTTTGCGCTGTAATTTTACTATTATTCATTTGATCATGTTAAATACGGACAATTATTACAATTGTATTTCTGGTTGGTATAGTGACCCTAAGATAAAGCTGCCATTTATGATGCATTATATGAACCAGATTTTTTGCTGTTTATATTATAGCCTCAGAATCTGCGTGGGGGTGACTGTTCATAAGGCATAATAAAGGCATTTTTGTCATGTGCACAGCAAATTTAGGGCTCCAGGCAAACATTTTCAATGTACTGTAGGACAAATTATAGCAATTAATGTTATTTCCATTAATATTTTAATGGTCTCCTGTAGGCAGCCAGCCAACCTAGTTTTTACAGTGGCATGAGTAAGCAACAGCAATTAATTTCTCTGGATGATCCTTTATAAACTGCTCTTTGTCTGGCTTTAAACAACTTCTGTTCATCAGTTCTTCTTTCATTGGCTTTAATTGAAGATGACCGTATATTGTTTTCTGCAACTGTCATTTCACACTCTCTTCTGCACTGTAGTCCTTGTACCACTTACTCTTTTCACAGTCACTGAGATAGTGTGTTGATTAGACTTCATTTTCCCTGTTTATTTTTAAATTCCTACTAGTAATGAGAACTAAAGTCAGTGCTTTGGTTAATATATTAATATACACACTTAGTTATTCAGTATCAAACAGACTGCTGACTGCATTTCAGCTTGGCTCTGCATGTTTGCATTACTGTTTCTGTAGACATGTACATTTATGCATTTGGCAGACGCTTTATCTCAAGGTATAAATTTTTTTTATCAGTGTTCCCTAGGAATCGAACCCACAACCGTTGCTCTACCAGTTGAGCTACAGGAACACAATCAGACAAAACGAATACCCTAATACAATGACTACATGCTTGTCAGTCTTTTATGAGAAAATATGACCTTGCCCTGTCTTTTGTTCCATATTTGGTTGTGTTTGATTTGTCTCTGAGCTGTTGTTCACACACTGTAGGGTCTGGTAGCTGGGAAATATGTGGATTGAGTGAATTTGATTAGTGTGTGAGAATGTCACCTTTATGGAATTAAACTGGATACCTGCACCAGGAAGAAGGAACTTTCCTTCATGGGAACAGTTTAACGGCAGAGATGTTGATCAATAAAGGAGGCTTCCAGGGAAGGACAGTCATGCTTTTTTACACAAACAAACTAGAAAGAACACATCTGGGGTTGTCTGGTATTGTTTTGATTTCTGCTATGGCATCATAAGAAGAGACAGAAAAAACATTATCTTATAAATTACATTATTACAAGCCTTATGACAGTGTTGTTTCTTCACACAGGTTTGTTGATATTCATCTGAATAAAATTGCAAATTATATGTACTAATATAAGGACATATTATCAGTCACAGACAGTGCTATCAGAATCCTTTCAGAATCAATTTTCTGAATTCAACCTGTAAACCTATTGCTGCTTGTTTCAAAAAATACAAAAACAAAATTCTTTCATTATTATTTACTCGCCTTTATTTTGTTCAGAACCTGTATGCTGTATTGCTTTCCAGGGCACACAAAATGGAAAATTTTGAAGAATGTACATGTTCCTCTTTCCCAAACAACAACAGTTCATAGTGGTTTTGACTGTCAAGCTTGCCAATGTTTAATTTGTTGAAATACTATAAAATATTAATTTTAAATGTTATTGTTTTGTAGCTTAATAGCTTGTACTTTATGGAAAAGAGTTTTAAAACATTCTGCACATTTTCTGCCTTTTACAGTAAAATTAAGTTTGTACCTTTTACAGTAAACTTACACAAGATTGAGTACATTTTTAGGTGAACTTTTCCTTTAAGGAAACATTTTATTTAAGCATGTATAAGATCACCTGAAATACCTTGGATATTTAAAATGCTTCTACAAGTTAAATGTCAACGGGGCACACAGAAATGCCAAATAATTCACCAGAGTTAAACCTTTCCGTACTAAAAGTCTGTCATATTTGTGTTTTTGTCAGCTTAGCTATTGTTTTATATTATAATGTAATTTATTGGTGGATTTGGTTGGTGTTGGTTTCCAGACAGGCCAGAAGAAAAATTTGAAATAGTTAACAGTTTAAATACTTAAAAAGTTTGAAAGGGTGTTTTCATAGTATTTCATAACTCTCTGGAACAAATGGATGAATGCTGTTTGTATTATTTAGCAATCTGTTCATTTCACTCTTTGGAAATCTTGATATGTGTCAGCCAATGAGGCTTTTGGTGTTGAATCGCGCATGGAACTCATTGATGTAAGGAATAATCTCAGACATCTCTCCAGCTATTGAGGTGTTTCACCTGTGCACTTCCTGTTAGTGCTGTCTGGAGGAATGTCAGTATGTTTGCAATCGTCAGTCTGCATTCATATGGCATGACATCAGGCCTCCTAATGACATGTTCCAATCAAGGAAAGGTTGTTTTTATGCTGGTTTGTTATTTTCAAAAATTCAGAAAGCTGCGTAAACCTTTATCTGTCTCGTTTCTAACCAAATGTCCTGGCAGCTATGCGTGTTGAGAAGTTAACAGTAGGTTTTGACAACCGTGGTGTGAATTCCTTGGAGGGGTTAGGACCCGGCAAATACTACTCTACATCCACACTGCTTATTAGAGATATGACCCAATAGTTCTTTCTCACTTATTTTTGTTAAGTGTGGAATTCCCACAGAGATTTACCAGAGAGCAGGGCAAAGTTCCTGTAGTTTTCACACTAGAGTTACTAATCTGTGTCACAGACTATCTTGCTGAGCTTCTGTCACCTACAAGCCTGTGGCACAATGGAATGTTGCCTAAGCAAGACCCAATTTAGATGGGGCCTGAGTTAAGTAGTACAGACTGCTAGTTAACTACAGTTAATATGTGCTTTGTTTTATACAGTTGTTCCTGCTTATCTTTACAGAATGCAGTTGTTTTACTGCTAACCAACCCGCAGCCACACAACCAACAGAGTTCTTTACAATATATTGTGCTCCTGCTTATGACCTTCTGCAGATAGTTACTATAATTTTCTCTTCCAATTTAGATGTTGTCTGAAATGCAATTTTCCAAATTATCCGGCATTTAGGAGTTTATTATAGACGTCTGTATTTTTGTTTATTATAGACATTATTATCTGTAAGATAGTGAAGATAGTGATTATAATGTTAGCACTTTGAGAAGTTGGGTTACACACAGCGCAGAGTGTGAAGATCAATATTGCATTAGAAATATTCTCTGGTGCGCAGCAGTATTCCCTACGGGTTTATGAATGCTGAGCTGTTTTCAGGTTGCTCCCAGAGGAGCTTAAATAGTAATTCAGCAATTTTTCTCAGAGGCTTCACATTATCTTTATGTAATAGGCCGATAGTGCCATGTATTTCTGAAAGAAGCATTTTTATGAACTGAATTAATCAGTGGAGTCAACACAGTTAATTAGTCTTAGTCAGCCAATGTCTTGTACACTCTGAGGCAAGTTGGTCCTTTAGGGCTAGTTGGTCTGATCTTTTAAAAAGTCAATACTTTAAGTCAAAAGCTTGGCATTTATGTCTGTGAATCAGATAAAAGAAACTTAAAATAACTTTATTTATATACTTTATCATTTTTTCCTATAATGTAGAATCCTAGTCAGCTAATCCTAGCAACGCCTTGGCAACCACCCACAAAACTTAATTACAACAGGGAGGGTTTTATATGGGCAAGCAAAACATGTTTGGTCATCAGTCACTATGTGAAACTCACCAAGTTTTAGAAGATTCGATTCTATTTAATCTTCACATTATGATATATTACTGAGGGCCGTGCGCTCATTATAAAATCTGTGTTCTGGCTCTCAGAGATAACTTTTGCCTTCACAGCTGTTCTTTGAGGAGAAAGAAATAAAATGCAAGACCCTCCACAGCCTGTCTTGTGACTTTTGCTTCCCTTCTGTGTTATCACATGTCTAGAGGAATGGGCATAAGTTGCTTTCTTGTGTGTTTCAAAAGAAGGACTAGATCTGTTGTTTGCAATTTGTTCAGATTAATGCAGCTAGTTGTTTCAAAGCCTTTGAAATATCTTTGCTGAGTGTAGTTTCTCCCAAAAGTTTTCTCTGTCTTTTCCTAAACATCTTATGCAGTTTTCTTTTCTTACCATTGTTGCCTTTGGGCTGATCACTGGTGGTATTAGGACACAGTAATTCTGTAAAGATGCTTCTGAAAAGAGGCATATTTACATAATTAATATTAATACATTTGATTTGGCACCTGTTCTTTGAGATTTACCCTTTTAGGTGAAACCCCTTCTCCAAGTGATCTGGACAGGAAACATTGGCTCAACACTCACCCCTTAAACCTGTTGTTCTCGAATGAGTAACGGATAATGTCACAGGCCGAGACTAATATAATATTATAAGCATTGACAATGCTGGATGCAGCACATACAATTAGCATCTTGTTCCTATGTATGTTTCGTTGAATCAGTTTCGCCGGTCCTCATGGTTTAAGAATACACCTACAGTGCCGGCTGGGCAACACATTGCTTCAATTCCCAAACCTGAATGAGCCAAAAGAAATAAGAATGCAGCAGAACAGGTCACTGGCTTGTGAGCTGTCTTACATTTTTACAAGTGTATTTACACCTTACAGACAATGTTCAGTTCACAGGTCATGTGGAGTCAGTGTCCAAGGTGCAGGCAGTCACTATGAGAATTGTGTGGTTGATTGTAAATATTTATATTGGTGACTATCCAGCAAGGTTTAACTATAACACCCATTTGTCGGGTGGTGTATTGAATTGGGTTTGTATTTGAGCTGACAACCAAAATAAATCATTTTTCAGCATTACAACTTGCGTTCACATAGAAGTCTTAAAATAATCTGACCATTTGAACAACTCAGAATGTTGTAATAAACAGATGTATGAAGTCTGTTTACTGCTACTGTAATTCATGTTTGTGTTGATGTATTTATGTGTCTCCTGCTGAAGGCTTCTATGCGTACACGGCATACCTCCGGCAGATGAGTAACCCGCGGGGCGTGACGTGTCGCAGTCGCACGGCCAGATAGTCCCCTGCGAGTGCGGCGTGTCCCCCGGCTCGCAGCATGCCCTCCACCAGCCGGGCAGGGAGCCTGAAGGACCCCGAAATCGCCGAGCTCTTCTTCAAAGAGGACCCTGAGAAGCTCTTTACAGACCTGCGTGAGATTGGTCATGGCAGCTTCGGTGCTGTTTATTTTGTATGTGTTCCATTTGTCATCTGTTTTTTTTTAGACGTTAAAAGGTCTGAATTATAACTAATTCTAATTAAGCTAAAGGGGCATTCACACTGGCAGTGTTCCAGATTGAGTCTCTTTGCTGTTGTTTGCTAGTTCCTACTCAGCTGTAGTATCCAGCTGAGTCTGGTGACTGCTCACGAGTTTGGTGAAGAAACTGCCATATATCTTTGTATCTTGCTTAGGCGCGGGATGTGCGGACTGCAGAGGTGGTGGCCATCAAGAAGATGTCCTACAGTGGAAAACAATCCAATGAGGTCAGTTGTCATGCTTTACATTTGGAACTTGGTTGGTTGTGGATTTAGTTTTCCCTCTGCTTTTTAACAGAATAGTTGATTGAAAAATGAAAGTTATTTCATAATTTACATCCAAGATGTATATGACTTCCTTTTTTCAAGCACAATAATATCCCGGCTCTCTCCAGCTTTCAATGGCTTTGAATAGCTTTCCGACTTCCAAAAAGCGTATGGATCTTCTGAAGCAAAACAATACATCTGTAAAAGAACAATAATAATTTGATCTTATTAAGAAATCGATACATTGCGTGTCCATATAAACAAACAGATCAGAGTACTAAATTCAAATGTCTTGTGACGAAACACGCATATGAATATTCAAAAGACATACAAGAAACTAATAAGTTCTTGACATTTGAGAATTTTTTGACATTTTGAAAGAAGAAACATGCACTCATTCATATATACTGAGGATGGCTTAAGGGTAAGTACATTATTGGATGATTTTCTTTTTCTATGAACTGTTCCTTGAAGAGTGGGAACAGTACATAATATATGATCATGGCAAATCGTTTTGTGTGCTGCCGTGTAACTTTTCAGATTCACAATCAACAGTGTTGTTTTAACATAATTACAGACAATCAAATCTCAAAGGATTAGCTGCCATTTCACCAGCAATAACTCCAGTATCAAACACCATCATTAAACAAAATTAAACTGGTGCAGTCACATTCTGCATCTTGTAAAACATGTCAGGTTGAAGCAGAGCCATTCATAGTGGCAGTTTTTCCCTTGTCATTTCAGATTAGCAGTAATCAGATTACACATAATCTCTGTACAAAGGATGCTGGTAGCCGTGCCTTTCTCTTTTTAGGCACTGTGTTAGTGACTGACATAACCAGTTTGTTCGTTTACATTAATGGACACGCTAGTTTGATGGAGAAATAGTTATTCGTACTAACTTACTCTTTTCCAACCTTCTGAAGAGCGGTACTTAAGGTACAATATAATGAAGATCATGTACTTTAAAAATGTGGTTTTGTGCTACTTTCTCTCTTAGAAATGGCAGGACATTATTAAGGAAGTCAAGTTCCTTCAGAGAATACGACACCCAAACAGCATAGAATATAAAGGATGCTACCTGCGGGAACACACAGCATGGGTAAGAAATCTCTGTTTGATGAATCTGTAAACCGTTTTTTCTTTGTTTAACCTCTTTTATTTAGTATGAGTAAACTGATTTATCTTTCTTTTCCTTTTAGCTTGTCATGGAGTACTGTTTGGGCTCAGCCTCTGACCTCCTTGAAGGCAAGACACCAAATATTTGGTTGCATTTGTAAACTGTATAAATATTTTCTCCAAGATAAGGAGCGGTGCTTATTGATTTGATCGTACTTTATTTTATCATTTTAAATTGACTATTAGGTTTAAGAATTATTTTCTCTTTTGAGTATCAGTTTGATGAGCATGTATTCTGTTGCTTAGTTCACAAGAAGCCCCTTCAGGAAATTGAGATTGCAGCAATTACCCATGGTGCTTTGCAGGGCCTTGCATACCTTCATTCCCATAACATGATTCACAGGTCAGTGTTTTTTCCAGTGTTCTGGCAATGTGTATGCATTTAATATTGTTAGTAGTTTTTTAATAATAGAACTGAACGATTTTTGTGACTTGGTTCTGTTATTGGTTTATTTCACTGCTGAGTCATAAAAACCTCCTGCACTTCCTGCACTGATGAGTTGTGAGCTTGTAGACTCCATTGAATGTGATAAGAGAAACACTGAGTGCCACAAAATAAACTGAAGGATTTCTATTAGCTGTAAGACTTTAGATCTTTATATTATGTCATACTCACCGGTTACACACAAGGCTGAACTTTACACTGCCATCACATCTATTCCTGACCATTCTTTGTATATCCTCTTCTCCACTCAGGGATATCAAAGCTGGGAACATCCTGCTTACAGAGCCAGGACAGGTCAAACTGGCAGACTTTGGTTCTGCTTCCATCGCTTCTCCAGCAAACTCTTTTGTGGGGACACCATATTGGTGAGCACTGCGGTTGCCAGTGTGTAATAATGACACACATCAATTCACACAGCCTGGTGGATCACTAATACACTCTAATCCTGTTTCTCTCAGGATGGCTCCTGAGGTGATATTAGCCATGGATGAGGGACAGTATGAAGGAAAGGTTGACGTCTGGTCTCTTGGGATCACCTGTATCGAACTAGGTGACTGATGTGTTGCTTGTCATAAATTGAAAATGTCTTTAATGTTGTGAAAGTCTGTCTCACTTGTCCCTCTCCTTGGGGCTGTAGCGGAAAGGAAACCTCCTCTGTTTAACATGAACGCAATGAGTGCCTTATACCATATAGCGCAGAATGAGAGCCCTACACTGCAGTCAAGTGAATGGTGAGTCACGATGCTTTAGAGATGGGTTAAGATGGCTAACTAGTTATTTGGTGGATTAGTGAAGTTAATATCTTGTTAACTTCTTGATCCACTGTGGGACCACTGTGGTCGTCCACTACATAGACTGAACTTCTGAGAGATATTTTGGCATTCTTACAGCGTGCTGTGCTTTAGAGAAGCTCCATCTTAAAATTAATTGTTAAGATTTATACAATAAATTGCATCCTGTGCTAAAGCAACCTTAATTTACAGGTTTTCTTCTTTAAACCAACTAGTTGTACAGACAGCCCACCAACTAGTCGATTAAGAAAGTATATCGATTTGAGATGTAGATTCCTGTCTCACAGGTACTTAAAGCATTTATTAATAATTGATTGATTAACTTGCTGTGCTGATCTCTTCCTCAGGACTGAATATTTTAGGAATTTTGTTGACTCCTGCCTTCAGAAAATTCCCCAGGACAGACCACATTCTGAGGATCTGCTGCAGGTGTTTACTTTGCATTAAACTCTTAAGAGTCCCTTCATCCTTTCATATTCATCACAATCCACCCTAATACTGTCTCAAATAACTTCCTTGTTCTCTGCACGCTCCTTAGCATGCCTTCGTCCAGAGAGAGAGACCAGAATCTGTTCTGATAGACCTGATTTTGCGGACGAAAGATGCAGTCCGAGAGCTGGACAACCTGCAGTACCGCAAAATGAAGAAGATCCTTTTTCAGGAAGCCCACAATGGGCCGACCACTGAGACCCAAGATGGAGATGAGGTCAGATCCCAAAGTTTGCTTATAGATACAGTATAGATATGTACTATTATTCAAAGTTTTATAGTATACATTTACTCAGTTTAGTGTCTCTCTGGGAGTCATACATTAACCTTTGTTTCCTACAAAATTCTGTTAATGCAGCAATACAGTGCATGCAGGCTTATGTTTTATTAGCATATGCTTTCCCTGGAAATTAAACCTATGTACATCTGTTTGTTCAGTAGTTTCTTTGAATATATGACTATGAATACAGTTGGACTCAGAACTGCTGTTGTATGTTTAGGAACCGGAGCATGGTGCAGGCCGCACAGGTACAGTAAGCAGCGTGGGCAGTAACCAGTCCATTCCCAGCATGTCAATCAGCGCCAGTTCTCAAAGCAGCTCGGTGAACAGCCTTCCAGATGCCGCTGATGACAACAAGAGCGATCTTGACCTGGAGAAAGACCACACAGTCATGTCCAACAGCTCGGTCATACACCTTAAACCAGTATGTGCACTTTGTGTGTAACCCAAGTGATAGACATTTGTGTTATGTTTTACCATATGCAATATAATTAAAGCATCAGCACTCGTACCATGCAAAAAAAAAATTAAACATCTCAGTGCTTTTAATATACGTTTGTGGTCCTGCAGGAGGAAGAGGAAGTTTATCACGAGGATCCTGAGACACGCACACGTCCCCCAGAAGCTCAGGCGGCGCCTGCGCAGCCCCCGCAACGCAAATACCATCGCAACCGCGAGCACTTCGCCACCATTCGCACAGCCTCTTTGGTAAGTCAGTCACAGACTATCTGTTTTAAAATGCTCCATTAGTTCTGTAGTTGTTATAATCATCGAGGCTATCTACAGTGGAAGTGTCCAGTGGTGTTGCTTCATTCAATTGATGACCCGTTTCTGTTTGTGGTCTAGTTGTTTTGTTGTCCCAAACTATTGCAAAATAAATTGATTTATTTAATTACCATATGTGGCAATATTTTAGTATTTTATTTGCTATAAAATATTATTTGATTTGCTTTATTCCATATTTAACTAATACACAGTTCAATCAATGCTAACATTATTTGTAAAATTATTTAACTATTCCAAAAAAGCCAAGGCAGAGTCCATTTTTATATTTACTGTCAAAAACAAAGTAGGATTTTATTGTCATTTTACTGTTGCTGAAGTCTAGCCTCAAACTTATTGCTGATTGGCATCATTGGTCGCTGTCAGTGTGGACACAGTGTTAACAGTGTGCCGTCACAAGAATTTATTGTTTGCCTTCAAGATAAGATTTAATACAAGATATTGTTGAACAAGATATTGTTGATATTAATAATGCTCAACATTCATGTCATTTTTCTCTAATATCTTTTCTTCTCGCATTTCCTTGTGTCTCTTTCCTAACAGGTGACACGGCAGATGCAGGAGCACGAGCAGGACTCTGAACTGAGGGAGCAGATGTCCGGCTACAAGCGCATGAGACGGCAGCACCAGAAGCATCTCATGGCCCTGGAGAACAAGCTAAAAGCGGAGATGGATGAACACAGACTGAGGCTGGACAAAGAGTTGGAGGCCCAGAGAAACAGCTTTGCTGCTGAGATGGAGAAACTGGTGAAGAAAAACCAAGTAACCATGGAGAAAGATGTAAGCATGCAGAAGACGCGACACATGATCTTCACAGAACCAAGTACTCTGACTGGTTGTGCAGCTTTACAAATATGCTGTACATCAGAGTAATGTGTAAGCCACCTGAAAACTGATAATAAAATGGGGATTCCTGTCAGCCTCAGTGTTGACAGATTGTCACACTTCCTCTTACATCACTCACTTATATTTACCTAATCAAATAACAATGACGGGCCTTATCTTTAACCATCATCTGCATGGCTTAAAGTATGTAGATACCTCCCTATGGGTAGACATAAAATATTTTGCCTTGATTGGGATGGGATAATGAAGGAGAAAAGGAAACATGAAGGGAGAAATCAGGGAACAGGATCAGGAAGGGATCTGAAGTCAGGAATCATAATGTCACTGTGTCCAAGCACTGCCCATGAGGATATGTCATTAGATTGGTTAGGACCCTTTGGTTCAGTGTCAGACCTCACTGAAGCTCTTGTGCCTGTATGAGAGTAAATCCCTGCAGTGTAGTTAAAAGCCTTCATATAAGAATGACTTTAAATTTAAATGATTACTTTTATTTAACACAATTACTATTATTAGTATTAATGCAGTTTATTTTTAATTAAATGATTAAATCCTTTAAAAAAAATATTTTGTACCAACAAATATGGTTGTGTGATGTTTGGTGGTCAAGACTTTTGGTCATATTGTGTCATGATTTTATGGTTGTTTTGCCTGTAGGCCAAGTCATTTGCCAATGATGAGAAGAAATTTCAGCAGCACATTCAGGCCCAGCAAAAGAAGGAGCTCAGCAGCTTCCTGGAGTCTCAGAAACGGGAGTACAAGCTACGAAAGGAGCAACTGAAAGAGGTCTGTCTACATATTCAAATAAATAACTATAAAAATGAATAATAAAGATAAAAAATATAAGAAATAAAAATAAAAAATATAAAATCTATAAAACTTTTTTTGTAGAGGATCAATCTTGACAAAAAAGAAATTCAAGTATATCATTATTTTTTTTAGTATAGATAAGATAAAAGAATTAAACAATGAAAATTAGTTGTTTATATTAAGTGCACCAATAAAACAGTAAAAAACAGATAATTAAAACATTTTTGCGCAAATATAATGCCACTATGGGATTTCCTATTGTTTTTTATAATAATAAACATAGAACGTTGATTTGAAGGCTTTAAAGCAATTCATTAAAACAGAAGGAAATTAACTTTTCTAGTTCCTTCAGCATGTTTGCTACTGATGCTTAAACATTAATGAAGGCTGGACTACTATTATACTATTATAACTGGACTTAATAAACTACAATTAAACTGCTTTAATAAAAATTATTGTTATTTACAGTGTTAGTTATGCAACCTTAGTAGTACAAGCTCTACAAACAGTATTACTGAACACAGGGACACATTGTGTTTTCCACATTAACACATGTATGGTTCTGACACTGTGTTCAGGAGCTCAATGAGAACCAGTCCACACCTAAGAAGGAGAAGCAGGAATGGCTGTCGAAGCAGAAGGAGAACTTTCAGCACTACCAGGCAGAAGAGGAGGCCAACCTGCTCCGCCGACAGCGCCAGTATCTGGAGCTGGAGTGTCGCCGCTTTAAACGGCGAATCCTCATTGCAAAACACAATGTAGAACAGGACCTTGTGCGGGAGGTATCACATTCCTAATAACTCAAGAGTTGTACTTTTATTAGTTTTATCATTAATCCATTATTATGGACCAAATATGAATGGGAGTAAATTTGTACCTAGATTTGTACTTAAAGTTGACTTTATTTCAACAATTATGGCTAGTTCATATAGTTCCTCACAACACCGTCTGTATGTTTCTTGATTAAGGAGCTAAATAAACGTCAGACACAGAAGGATCTGGAACACGCCATGCTGCTTCGCCATCACGAGTCCATGCAGGAGCTGGAGGTGAGGCACCTGGGCACCATCCAGAAGATGCGCACAGAGCTCATCCGCCTGCAGCACCAGACTGAGCTGACCAACCAGCTGGAGTACAACAAGCGCAGAGAGCGAGAGCTACGCCGCAAGCATGTCATGGAGGTCCGACAACAGCCTAAGAGCCTTAAGGTGTGTGAGACGAAGAAAAGTATCATTACTAATACTTTACTTTTCAGTTATACTTGTTTTTGTAGCGTGCAGTAGCTAGTGTGTACTAGTTTTATTCATGTCATTTACTGTTGCTCCTCTTCATCAGTCTAAAGAGCTGCAGATCAAGAAGCAGTTCCAGGACACATGTAAGATTCAAACCCGGCAGTATAAAGCCCTGCGCAACCACCTTCTGGAGACCACGCCTAAGTCAGACCACAAGGCTGTGCTAAAGAGACTGAAGGAGGAGCAGACACGAAAATTAGCCATCCTCGCTGAGCAGTACGACCATTCCATCAATGACATGCTCTCCACACAAGCTGTGAGTAAATCATAAAGAAGAGAGGATTGGAATGATAAAAGCATGTTAAATGTGCTTTTGTATGTCAATGCTAAATGTAGCCCCGCCTCCTTTCTTTCTGATCAGCTGCGATTGGACGAGGCACAGGAGGCAGAGTGTCAGGTGCTAAAAATGCAGCTGCAGCAGGAGCTTGAGCTGTTAAACGCTTATCAAAGCAAGATAAAAATGCAGACTGATGCGCAGCATGATCGTGAGAGGAAGGAGCTGGAGCAGAGAGTCTCACTGCGGAGGGCCCTCCTGGAGCAAAAGGTATGTTAACTAAGAAATGCAAACACAAGTGCGCTTTAGTCTCTTGTTGAAGGGCTATTGTTCTAAATGCTTAGAGGAATTAAGTTTGGGTCTAGAAATAAAGGTTTCAATTTTTATAAGAATAGTTCAAAAAATTAAAATCGTTGATTTATTACTTATATTATATTTATTATTATATTATTATTTATTATAATGATTCTTTGTTTTTCCTCTTTATTCTTGTCAGATTGAGGAGGAGATGGTTGCTCTACAGAACGAACGCTCGGAACGAATCCGCAGCCTGTTAGAGAAACAGGCCCGGGAGATTGAGGCGTTTGACTCTGAAAGCATGCGTTTGGGCTTCAGTAACATGGTGCTCTCCAGCTTGGCCTCATCAGATGGCCACAGTCATAGCTTTCCAGGAGCCCAGAGTAGCTGGGGCTCCCAGCACGGTGCAGGCTCTCAGGGGTCACACTGGGGGGGAGGGCATCATGGCGGAAGTCAACATGGCCACTACCATCATCCAAGCCAGAGTGGCTCAATCCAGCAGCCCTGGGGTCATGGCCTGTCTTCGGGGGGACCGCCTCCCTGGGGGCACCATGGGTCTGGGGGCAGTCAGCGTTCAAGCGGGGGAAGCGGTGGGCTACGGAACAGTCCGCAGGCAGTACGGCGAGCCACCTCAGGGGGCCGCAGTGAGCAGGGGATGAGCAGGAGCGCCAGCATCGCCTCTCAGATTTCCAATGGCTCGCACTTGTCCTACACGTAAGACCACCCACTGCTGTCCCACAACACCCATCCCACTTGACCCTGAATGCCATGGGGGAAGGGATATAGGGGCACCATGATCAGAAGGGGACCTAAAGGAAAAGTAGTCTGCTTAACATTTCCTTTCTTTATTCAACTCATTCCTTTATTTCTTGACTTCTGGGTACCTGTTTCATGTACCACAGTAAGCACAAAAGGTGTGCATTTTAGTTCCAGTTATATGGATGTCGGGCAGAAGGGCACGTAGAGGATCTGGACACTTGATTCTTTAGATGAAGCCTTCAGCTAGAATCCAGATAACTGTCTTAGGGCATTTTTGCAGTGATGTGATGTTATAGTACTGAATTTAGAGATGCCATGTGCATTTTAGAGTGTGTGAGGATGCTGATTTTGGGATAATATGAGAATGTTAGTAATAGTGAGAATGAATATATGAATGCTGTGCATCGCCTGTACAGGTGAGATGAAGAACTCTTCAGATGTTGGATGTAAGTTTTTATGGAGCAAGTTTTTATCGTGGTCTTGCCGGCTGTTGCGGCAGTTATTTTTGGAGTGGAGTGTATATCATCTGCTTTAGATGCAGGGATTCATATAAAAACATTTGCATAGATGATATATAGAAAGGTTGGATAGCAGAATGTGATAGAATTAAGCTTTACAATGCACTTGAGCTTTTTTTTTAGCTTAGTCTTTATAAGTATTAAGCACTGTTTTAAGTTGTGTTATTAAACAGTATGCTCTTTTTGTGCCAGAACATCTTTGAAAATATACTGTGAAATTCTAAGACATCAGCTGCCAGGATTGTGTTGAATTATCTTGATTTGGTTTTTTTATGTTGCCATGCGTTGCCACCCTTCTGTATGTCCAAA
>JAZGTJ010010500.1:0-18018 GCA_036877575.1 Botia almorhae
TATGTATATTTGCATCATAAAGAATAACTATTATGCATTTTATATATGTATATATATATATATATATATATATATATATACTGTATATTTGTATAGGGTATGTTTGTATTTGCTACGTTTGTATTATATATGCACTGCACTGCATTAAGAACAACTTTATGATGCATTATATACAATGTATAGAGTATGTTTGTATTGGCTATGGTGTCTGCATGTATAGATAATACATATGAAGATGAAGCACCTGAGAGAGGCCGAGTTCTCTGAATGAAAGGCCATGAGAGGGGGTGAGATGACCGACTCAGATTAGCTTTACTGCTCTGAGGCCTGTGCTGACAGGCTCTTATCAGCCTCTGCCCCCAGACTTCAGACAGACACTGAGACCCGGCCTAGACTGCCCCGAGAATGCTCAGATGGACGGACAGAGGAGAGAACGAGAGAGTAAGATAACAGCGAGGAACGGAGGGATGGCTGTTGAGGGATGTCGTATTGGGAGCATCTTGGGTTTCACACTGTGTCTGCTGAGCTGACCTAATGTTTAACTGAAGGAATGAACGTATTGTGATCACTGTCAAAACTTCAAATACTGCTGCAGTTTTGAGGCTTTTAATTCATGTCTGTTAGCTTTTCTATATGCTAATGATCTGTTAAAAGCTGATGTTTCAAATGTCACCCTTATCTGGAACAAAAGTGAAAGTATGAATGACTCATCATGCACCACACAGAATTCTGTCCAATCGAACGCTCTCTAGATTGAAAACGCCCCTCCCCCATCACCACCTCACTATAACTGAGTAGTCAGTAACAATTCATGGCTTTGCCATAACTGAAATCAGTCATTCGGTTTCATAGGAAATACATTAACATTGTTCCTTAATTCATTAATGTAAATTCTCTAAGGTCATTTTCAGGGGGGGGTTTACTTGACACTTTACTTAAGCAGTTAGGTTTATTCTTGATGTGAACCTGACACAAACGTGTGCTTACATAAATGTGTGTGTGTGTGTGTTTAATGGCATGAGTAGGGCAGGAGAGCCGTGCTGGCTATAAACTATCTGATTAAGCTGTCGGGGCTACAGTTGAAATCAGCCACAGCTGTGCAGTGTCTGTCTGCTGCACTGCCTAACTCAACACTTCCCCCAGCACACACACACACACACACACACACTTATCTATTTAAATGTCTATTTCCATAGACTTCTATTGTTTTTAAATACAGTTAGTTATGAACAATAAAGAGGTTTTGCTCGGATTTGTCACGTTTTTCTGACTTTTGGGTACAAATTTGTCCCCAATATATGGTTGAGTAAACACACTATTAACCACTCAGTACAAAAAAGAATAAGAGAAACAGTCAACAGCTATAATTTTTAGAAGGAAAATCAGTTAAAAAGTCATAAAGCAAAACTATATTATTACTTTAGTGTAAATGTAGTACACAATTTTTCGTTGGGGGCCAAAAAACACATATTTTGAGCGGGATTTTTTTTACATACAATGCATGTTGGGAGCAACAAATGGGACAGTATTGTTTGTTGGCCCTAACTGAGTATGACTGTGGCCCCTCCTGTCCCCCACACCGATTCTTCATCACCTCTCTCTCTATATCCAGCACTAACACCTTGTGGGCCACCGAGTATTTAGGAAGGAGGTGAGGATGGATGCTTAAAAGTCAGGGATGCCTTTTCTTTGACCTGGACCTGTTTATGTAAATGGGTGAAATTCTTCCCTCATTTCTTCTCTTAGAGAGAGACGAGCATGATGACAATGTATAAAAGAGGAAAACAAGTGTTTGGTTCTTTTTACATTGAGCTGGAATGAACTGCAGCCTGTGGCTGTAGACTGAACTGGGGGGGGTCACATGACTCGAGCGATCCCCTCCTTCCAAGCCGCGACAGCCCCGCCCTCCCCTCACCCCACCGCGGCCCTCATCAGGTCATGTCAGCTTGAGTTTGTTGCTCCTGTAGTTTTTAATTCCGTCTGATAGCTGGACAAAAGCAGAGGGGGAACAAGGGCGACTGTAGTGCATTCTGGGTAATAATAAAGAAGCAGAGAGCATGTAGCAGGAAAAAATGGAAAACAAAGGCATTTTGTTGTTTTGGTTCTTTTTAAATCAACTATTATTGCTTTTTTCTCCCCCAACTATTTTGTTTCCTGTTTCTCATTCTCTTTCGTCATCTAGTTTTGAATGGGTGCCGGTCTTGTGGTTTGGTTTTTCCCCGCTGCCCGTTCACGTTACAAGAAAAATGATGTTTTCCCAAATCCAGAAACTGTGTGAGATCAGATTTCCTGACTCTGGATTCTCTCCAGTTTCTGCTAATGGCAGAATAGCACTTAGCTTTGACCTGAGGCTCTCAGTGAATGACAGAAGCAAATGAAAAGAAAGAGAGGAGAAAAAACCACCACCCTAAAGCGAGACCATTAGTTTTGATTAATCTGACCGCTGGTATGTGACATTTTTAAGTGCTCTGAAGGGTATGTATGCTTTACATATTAAGCGTGAGGTCGGCCAAAAGCTGTTCAATCCTGTGCTGAGGACTGCGCAAGAAACAAGAGGTGTGAAGAGAAAAAGTTAACTATCTCTCATTCTCTCACTCATGGTTGAAAGATCGCCCCCTGCTGGGTAATTTCCTCTCTCTCTCTCTCTCTCTCTCTTTTATCTCTCTCTATTATCTCTCTCTCTCTTTCAATTGTAAGTGTGTGTTATTAGCATGGCAAAGGTTTTACACCGGTGTAGTAAATTTGTCTCTTTCTGTCAAAGTGTCAAGAGTTTGTCAGCGTTCCTGATTAAAATGCCACCTGTCCCACAAGGAGAGCTGTATCTTCTTCTTTTAGTTAAAACATTTTTAGTTAAATTTTTTAGTTAAAGAGGTTTTAGGTTAAAATTCCAATTACACAAATGTGTGTTTTCACTATTTGTATTTTCTGTAGGTTTAATGTGATTCTAACTGCCCCCGTCACTCAGTTCTAGATTTTGTTTCCTGTAGTAACTACAGACAAACTTATCCTGCTTAAAGTATCTGACAGGCAGATACCGGAAGAGCAAAGAAGAGGAAAAAACAGAAGCACAGAGAAACTGTCATCATACGCTGTGTGCTACTGCTCCCCCTGCCAGTAACTAAACTTAACCTAAGCAATTAGAGCTGCTGTCTGGAGAACCGCTTTGAAGCACCAGACGCAGATAATGAACGGCTTGATTTTGCACTGGTCAGATGAGGGCTATTTAAATTAAAAGCTGTACTGTCATCACATCTTGTGTCACATGACAGGAAGTGACGGGTTCTGTCCACAGTTTGTGTATTTTTCTGACAGGCAGAGCGAGTCCTCGCCCAATTCATGTGTGCAAAACATTACAATTGTCGCTAAAATGGCCGATTCCCTCTTCATCTTATTTGCTTTAAGATGCACATTTAATCTAAGCTACTGAATCAACGTCCATTTAGAACCCAGCTAACAGGGAACGTTCTCATAACGTTGGCTAACATTCTCTAAAACGTTCTCGAAAGTCATCAAAAACATTCTTGCGGTAACGTTAGTAGAACGTTCGTTTAACATTATATATCGTATCAAAAGATGTTTCTCCGTTGTTAGTAGAATGTTTTATAAACGTTACAGAATTTAGAGAAATGTTTGAATAATGTTCTTGTCACCAAGCAATAATGGTCATACAACGCCTAAAAACGTTGTATTAACATGTTAGCCGGGAAGCTGCTACGTCTGCTGATCGCATCGATCTAGCTGGGTGGAGACGAGCCGTTGTCTTATCAATAATTACTGTAGGATGTGAACATGGGAAGATGTTGACATACAAACCTCCACAAACACACACATCTGCCTCTGTCTAACACAACTGGGGGGTCTGAATAGCTGGAGCCACAGTCATTGACTACAAAAATCTCTATACCTTAATCGACTTGGGAATGTGTGCGTGTAATTGATTTGGGCAAAAGGTCTACAAAGGAAGCCGCGCGAAATCTATACCTGTAAACCTGACTCTGTTTAGGGGAACGGTAATCTCAATATTACCGTTTCTTGATTTACAGCAAGTAACTTGTTTTGTTGTACTTATCTAAATGTGATTTTTAAACAAATATTTGTTTAAAGTTTTTTTAAATTCCAGTTTTCTTGTAAATATTATTTTTTGTAGTGCTAAGTAAGCTAGCACTTTCAAAGCACCTTCATAACTTTTGATTTTAAACATTTTAACCAAACGTCATAAGAACCAGTCATAAGACCAGCTACTTGCTGATTGGCTCTTGCCATGTTCCTTCTTAAAAGTGGTAGCTTACCCTGAGTACAGCGCGCCTATGTTTGCACAACCGAAAATGATAATTACAAAAAAAGTTTAAATAAATATTTGCTATGAAATGACATTGAGATACGTACAACAAAACAAGGCCGTGACTTCCTGTCATTTTCAGTACAGATGATAAATAGAGTATATGGCATTGACTGAAGTTGCCGTGACGATACGGTACACTCGCTTGCTACGTAAGATAAAGGCATGTGTGGAGATATCTTATCTCTCACTGTGGGCCAAATCAATAAACTGTCTCTCCCTGTTCGCCTGGCTGTCCCTCAGTTTCTCTCCTCACTCATTTCCAACAAACTCTCTCTCCTCTAAAGACTGTTTTTTAATATTTGCTGGGTTAAAGTCTATTGTAAGCAAAATGCACCATCAGAAAGCGATCATTATATTTTAATACATGGCAGTTTGTTTGACTTAAAGAGACAGTTCACCCAAAAATCTAAATTCTTTCATCATTTATTCCCCCTCAACGTCATTTCAAACTATTGCCACTATTGACAATATTAATATTTCATTGTTTATTATTTATTTAGAATACTTTTTATTTAATCAACTCACTTCAATGTCCTTCAGTTGTACAAATGCTGCCTTCCTTTGAAACTGCTGCTTACTCAAATTTAAACTCAATTCAATTTTTTAATTTTATACAATCATTTATGTTCTCCTCAGATTTAGTAAGAAAGTGCTGGTAATACTTTTATAACTGCACACTGTCCCTCAATGTTTTTGAGGCGAACTACTTCGTAATTTACAAAAGACAAAACTTTTTCAGTCTCCCTTTTCTTGTAACTCTCTACCTCCTTATTCTTATTTGTCTTCGAGGAACGTGAGAAGACCTGCTGAAATTATGAAAACTTCGTAATTGCCCCTCAACATTATAATCTCTAAAAAAACCTCACAGCAGCCGATCAAATGTGTTTCACATTTGTGTAAGAGTCACACCACACACTCTATTGTGTCGCCCCTTTAAAGTAATGAAGCAGGTGTTGACTGACACTTCATTACTGCCCCAAAACCCAGGGATCGTTTCTTTTGTCCAGCGTGGAAACGGAAAACTTTCCCTTCCAATGAACTCTCTGCTGACTGGTAGGAAATGTTTGCTATCACCAACCTATGTGATCTAGAGAGAAGCTAAGCCAGTTTGAAAAGGTGTTGAAAGGTTTAGCAAGGCGCTAAACCTTTGTGTTTGGTGTAGTTGTGTGTTTTAGTAATTAGTTGATCATTTTTTTCCCAAAAGTTTCACTATGTTGTTTTGATTCTGGCAGTTTCTGTATCTCTTTATTATCTTCACCTCAAGACCTGCTGAAACATACAGCAGGTTCCTCACATACTCAGCCTGACTCTGATAAGATACTTTGTGTGCTCATCTATATATAAATGAATCTTATCTATATTACACAGCCTGGCTTATCCCCTTCCCATAATCGATTAATAGCTCTCATAAATTCCTCCCGTGTGCTTGCATTAAGACAAACAAGGGTGTGTCTTAAAGCTAAACAATTAAACATATTTTTGTGGCATATTTACAGTTTCAGTGTACAATCCTAACCCTGAAGTCTTTTTTTGCTGTTCTTGTGTTGGTAAAAGCAAACAAACAACAAACACAAATCATTTGAAAAGAAGGATTACAGCATAAACTATTTGACTGTAGTAAACATCACCGCAACGCTTTTTGATATTTACAATTTAACGCTTGGAAGCGCTTCCAGTTACTTCATTTATTTATTAATAAGTATTTATTAATTCATTTATTTATTTTGCGAAACACCACAAAACATGTATGACTTTGTATAAGAGTCTAAGAGACGGATCTTCTCAAATTAACGCATAGTCTGATTTATGGAACATAAAAGTGCAACACTAAAACCAAAAGCTTTACAAAAGACAATTTTACTCGAATCAGTTTATCTTTATCTGTCTGTATCTATAAATAGTCTGTTTTTCTGAAAGGAGGTGGAGATTTGTGCCTGCGCAGACCTGATGTGGCCACTCAGTGTCCATTCCAGTAAGTTACGACTGGTATTACAATTATTGAACGTTACAGTTATCCCTGCTCTCTATATATCACTGAGCTGTGTAGCCCCTGTGGGTCTACATACTTCTAAAAGTTCATTGGACATCATATTTATGTTTAGCTGGACTTTCTGTGTTTCTGTAATGGGGGGGGGGGGTATCGACAGGCATTTGTTGAGTGCTGGCACCAGGTTTATTAGATTACGACAGACAGTGATAGAACAGTCAGTAAAATGTGATTAACCAGTGAACAGTGCTGGTCCATAAAAATGTGCTAAAGTTACAGAGACCCATTGAGGAGATATCTCCAGAGCTAAGAGATTAGCCAAATGCTAACGTTGTAAGTAATTTAATCTGAGTGAGAGAGTGAGAGAGAGTTTTGCACATACTCTTAGCGTATTTGAGTTTAGCAATTCAAATGCCAATGCGGGTAAAACATAAATTAATGTTTAGAATAGCATCTTATTTTCAGGTAGGGCTGCAAACTACAGAAATTACACTTTGATTCAAAAGTAGAAATTATAGTTAGGGTGGCTGCTAAAATTCCGGGTCAAATTCCAGGTTTCCGTAAAATGACCCTGATTATAGAACAGAGACAGACATTTTGTCTGTGTTTTGTATTTAAGTATACAGTTAGCTCAAATCCTTTACAAATAATAACCGTGACCCACATATGCTGCACATAAATAATAAATGTGGGCGTGACACTCAGATAAATCAAAAGAAAATGGTTTAAATCAGTCAGCCGGGAGGAAACTCGCTTTATTTATTCTTTTGGTGGTGAGTGTTGATCACTCAGATCTTTTGCTGAAACATACACGTCCAATATTAGTGTTAATAATCAGCCACCATCAACAAAACAGAACAAATGATGAATTACAAACATTGTAATATCAGATAAGAAGTTTATCTAACTTACACTGTACATGGCGCCTGCATGCCGATTAAAGGTTAAATTAGTTCTTTTAGAATTAGGGGTGTTGCCACGAAATCTTTGAGAAGGTAACTTGCTGTATCAGACTGTAAGCTGCTCTTTTGAACGTTCTAGGAACATTTAAAACGTCTATTTTTTAGACGTTGTATCAATGTTATTGCTTGCTTATAAGGAAACTTTATTTAAACATGTTTTAATTCCTAAACGTTTTAAAACATCCCACTAACAACGTACGAATAACGTTTTTGATATATAATGACATGTAACATTAAAAACGTTACAGCAGAACTTTTGATATAATGTTGAGAGAACTTTTAGAGAATGTTAGCCAACGTGTTATGTACTCGAGCAATCACACACACACATATTTATGCACTCAAACACACACACGGATCCTCCAAGCCAGACTGACTCCAAGAATCCCGGCGCTCCTTTTCACTAATCAGGGTCTATAAATTCAGTCTTATTGTTGAGGAGTAGCTCTGTTCTCCATAAACTCTCTCTCCTTCTCTCTCGCTAATGTAGTTCATATACTCTCTCAGCTGTTGCCCGCACAAAGTACTGACAGGTTTTCAACAATCTGCTTCATCGGTCACGACAGACAAGATCTTCTCATCCAACAATGTAACGTTCGAACCCATAGCCTGTAAAACGCACGAATAGACGCGTTTGTGGCTCGTTCTTACAGCCATTGTTTCGAATTTGAACTTAAACGTCCACGTTAAAGGCGCCTGTGTAACTTTTATGGTTAAAAATTGAGCGAACTTAACAAGTTGAGCAAAAGTTACAGCCGGCACATGAATAATAAAGAAAATTAACATTGCAATATTCCATAAAAAATAAGAACAGTATATTTTGATTTCATAGTGACCTTAAAACAAGAAAATTAAACCACCACTCGGAGGAACAAGGAACCAATCAGAAGTACCAAGGAAGTAACAGTAAAATAATATAGAAATCATGCTTTTTCAGTGCTCGTCTTGCAGATTTCCAGTTTACTTGCGCTATTAATTTTACACTTTTAATTGACAAGTTCATGCTAATATTATTGAATTAGTTTTGTACGTTTAAACTCTGCAGTTACACTCTTTGCTATCAGACATGACAACACACGGCAAAAACAGAGACACTTAACAGCTGTGCAAAGAGAGGCGCGCAAAAGACCTTTAACTAAAAGATGTGTGTGCTCATGTGTGCTTGTGTCAGATTGGGGGGGTGGTGGGGGGGGGGGGCACTTACTTCTAAAGTGCTTTTCTCGTACTAATGGATGAATATTTGGTGTCGTTTAAGGAAAAGCTTCCATTTTGACTAATCAACCCGGCTCATGTAAATATTTAGACTCCGATCCGAACGATATCCAGGCATGTATCGCGCCCCACAGAAGCCCTAACTGTGACAGATTACACACTAACCCGCCTGTTCAAACAGCAACCTAAAAACACACACAAACTGCACTACATCCCTCATACTTAGAACAATACACAAACACTGAACTGTTTATGAAATAACTTTTTAGTAAGTTTTACGGAAAAAATATTTTAGTAAGACATTCTTAACAGATCAGTTGACTGTGTACATTCCAATAAAAGTGTGACATTTTTGATTATTTGAATGCATATCAAGTATAATCTTAAAAAAATAAGAACTTGCTTCACAACGCCATAGAAGAACCATTTTGGCTGTGTGGTTCCATAAGGAACCTTTAACCTATATAGAACCTTTCTGTTCCACAAAAGTTTTTTGTAGTGAAGAAAAGTTGAATGGTTCTTGGGGAACCAGAAATGGTTCTTGTATGGCATCGCTGTAATTAACCTTTAAAGAACCTTAAGGGAACCAAAAATGGTTCTTGGAACCATTGTAACCTTTTAAGAACCTTATTTTTAGGAGTCTACTGATGTTTTAACTATTCTATAATATATTACGTTTGTTAATATTGTTAAAGAACATTATTCTATAAATTAAACAAGCAATAAAAAATACAGTCGTACGCATTCATTCGATTCATAAAGATTTTATAGTTATATAAAGTTTTTTTGTGGGCATTGATGTGTGTGTGGGAGTCTATGCGTTATCAGGAGATCGAATAGCACAGAGTGGTTTAGTCAGTGTGTAACAGAAGGTCTCTGTTGGTCTGAGGTTCCTGTCGCCGAAGTCTTGTGTCTCCATACGCTCTGGGGAGAACAAGAATCTCCTGCAACTGCTGCTTCTAATCTAGTCACTAACCACACGACACACACACATACATGCACTGCATGTCGGGGCTGGTCTGGACGCCCAGTAGCCACAGTGCTTCCTCATGTCTTATCTCCTTCATCAGCCTTCTCTTCAAAGCAGCTTCTGCTTTAGCTGGGCTGGATCAGCAGGAGGCAGGAGGGCTTTAGATGACTGTCAGACATTATTAAACTGAGGTCACTGCATAAACACTGCTAATAGTTAAAAAGCCAAAATTCTACTTTGGAATGCACGTCCCCTCGGTTATTATAAAAAATGTGCTTCACTTTGCTGTATATAAAAGATATTTGCTTATATGGTTCTGTAAAGAACCTCACACATCCTTAGAACCTTTTTTGCTTCACAAAGGTTCTTAGTGGTGGAAAAGGTTCTTTACACCATTAAAAGGTAAGAAAGAAATGGTTCTTTTAAGAACTTTTGGCTAAATGGTTCTTTGATGAACCAAAACTGGTTCATTTGTTTTTGTGAGAGAGCGAGTTGCTTTTTGATACCTAGGAACCTTTCGAAAATAATGTCTATTTTATTATTAACCTAGTTGCCCCCCATTTAGTTAATCTTTTTTCTATCAGTTAATCTAGTTCATTACTAGTTTTGAGTTGTTTGTCTTGTCAGAAAATACATATCACACATGCACACACCAGATGTCATTGATCTGATACAGAAAAGCATGTCACTGCGCTGCGCGGTATTAATGCCGCTATCTGCCTGTATCATGTGTTCACAGTGTGACTGCCCATGTGATAACACAGTCTGTCTTGTATCTCTGAGGTCAGCGTTCCTCTGATGTCATGTGGTGTGGGTCACGCATGGGTGATGCTATCTCCCATTACTGCTCGATGATGTACAATACATACAAATCATACATAATCAAATGAGACGATTGTTAAAATACACTGACAAGCATGGAGCTGTAAAATTGTAAAATGTAGATTGTAGCTAAAGCAATCTGGATTTAAATCTGATGATGTTTCAGTTGATATTGAAAACCTCAATAATTTTGACTTGATTGCAGATCTGGCAAATCTGAGCTCATTTTGAGACGTTGTTGAGATCTCGTCTGAAACTCTAAGGGAGACATCAGTGAGATTTCTGAGAACTTTGAGACATAGGAAACCCAAAATTTCCATTTGCTCTCTTATAAAAAGAAATAATTGAGATATTTAAGAGTTTTCATCAGTGATGTTCCGTTCCGAATAAAACCCCACGCTGACTGGTTTTGTCAGCTGTCCTTCAGGAGTCTCTGCATTTAATGCGTTGCTGTGCTACCGCGCATGATGCATGGTCCTGGCATAAAGAGAAATTAAATCAAAACAGAGACTTCAGAAATGAAAAGGTTTGTGGCAAAGACAAATGTTATTTTTCTACTATTAGCTCATTTTAATAAAGACGGATGTGTTTGGTTTACTTTATTTAGCGCAGGGAAAAATTATGAGCTTGTTGAAGTTGGACTGTTAAAGCAGTGACATGAAACAGATCAGTAGACGAGAACATAAATCTGGCTGTCGTGCGTTTTGTCGCGTGTGTATGAGTGTTTATGCATCGAGTCTTTCTGGGGGTACTGCTTAATGAATCGCACACTTTAATAACATAACTGCTTTCATTAAATGTCATTTCCTTTCCTCAAACACACTTTACGACATCATTACAAATATGTAAATTAGCTCATAAAAACTGAAACAGAGTACTTTATGAGGTCACTCAGCTGAAACATCCATATTCTCTCTCTCTCTCTCTCTCTTTGACAGTGCTTAAACAGAAGACAAAGCTTGGGTTTGCTGTCAGTATCTGTTGAGTGTGTTTGTAGATGTTTGTGAATTTGACTTCCCTCAGTGAGTCAGAGGATTATAAGTACACTGATTGTTTTCTGATGGCTTCGCTTCTCTCTCATGGGCCGTTATGACGGTTTTATTCCGCTCGCATAGAGTTGGGACACACGCGTACACACAAATACACTTTTTTGCACGCATACCATCTGTCTCTCATACACAGACATTTACAACATGAGTCCAGCTTTCGTATGTGTATCGTAAGTATTTTACACTGTAAATACCGTTCTCTGGACATTTAACACGCGTTTGTGTACAGAACTGGCTATGCTAATAGGGTCAAATGCTTGAAAATACCCTCACAAATAGTGTAATGGACTTTTGGGGACATTTGAAGGGACCTATATTCAAAATAAGTCAAATAATATAATATATTATGCTGTATATATGTATATATATATATATATATATATATATATATATAAAATCAAAATACTTTGTAACATGCTGAAACGAGGGTGAGTAAATGATTTTGGGTGAACTAAAAACGTATCTCTTTCTCACTTCCAGGCTGTCATTTTTGGGTGAACTTGTTCCTCTCTGATCCTTTATCAGTATCTGTCTTTGACGTTTCCTGTTCAGTCGTCTGTCTTTAAAAGAAGTCTGTCCACTCGCCCGATCTTGATTTCGTTTTCTGTTTACGTCGTTTTAATTGAATCTCTCCGTGGTTGTGTCTCTCCCCCCGTGGCTGTTGCTGTCTGTCTCTCCAGTGTGCTGAGTCCAGCTGACACTGATGTCCTCATTAGATTAAGAGACAGGGGGCCGTGATCTCATTGCTACTGGAATAATCACAGCTCTCTCCTGCAGTTACCCCTGAGGAATTTTCACACACACGCGCGCCATACACACAACCATACACACACACGTACGACCATTAGTCGTTGTGGTGAGGCACGTTGGCACCAGAATTAGGGTGGAGACAAGAGGCATTCTCAGGCGGACTTAGCATGCGGCCTAAATAGAGAGCAGCCATGCCGTCTTCTGTTTTTTCTTCTTCTCTTCTTCCTCTCGCTGTTTCTGTCTGAATGATGTGCAGAGGAAGTTTGTGGTTGGTAAATAGCCGCGTTCCCCTCAGACGCACAGACGTCAGCGTGGCTTGGACGCTCGCTTTGGAATGCTGGGAATTATAGCCTGTGTGCGGCTCGCTCGCTTTGAGCAGTGTCATTCTTTATAGAGAGTGTGTGTGTGTGTGTGTGTGTGTGTGTGTGACTTCTAGGCATATGGTTTTTGCATTCAAGTTTCCGTTCATCGGCAGCCTCCTGCTTTTATGAATGAACTAAGTTTATTCTGGGAAACAGGAACGGCCAGTCTTTCATGTCTGCGCTCTAGATTTTCATTGATATGTAAGTGGTGCTTTCTTCTGTCCCGGTTCTGCTGTAACACACACGCACGCGCACACACACACGCACGCTACAGAAGCACACACATACTGACACAAATTAGCTGCAGAGAATTTCCTCTGTGATATTTTAATATGCTCGGCAGAATTTCAGTTATATGGGCTAAAGTCCTCTTTCATACCATGTGAACAAATTATATTCGCCATTAACAGCTTCGTCTTTGTGTTTCCGTTTAAAAAACAAAAGAGCAGTAAGTTTAACCTTGTTGTTCTAATAGAATGTTTAATAGCTTATTTAGGTAAATAATCTTATAAAAATATATATAGCGAGCTATTAATTATGTTAATGTTTTCATATGTATATAATATGTATATTATATTAGATGTTATACTGTGTTTTCCAAGCAGTGGCATGATTATAGCTAGTATTATTTATGAAGAATTATCATGCTTGATTCGGGAAAAAGTCAATTTTATTAGAACACAATACGTTAATATTATGGAGAAATCGGCAATTTACACTTGTTTTATACATTTTTAACTAAATTTGTCATTAACAAATTTGTCATATAATAGTGTATTTATTGATGTTTTCTCCTTTTTTAGCATATATATATATACACAGTGTTCAGTATATTACATAGCCTTCATGCAACATGGATTATCCTCAGTTCTACATGAAAGCATACACATTTGTTTTAGATCAGTTCCTCAGTATCTCGCCTCCGCTCCATTCACCTCCATCAGCTCAAACGAGCGCAGCTCCATCTTAACGAGTGGAGGCGTTCGCTTCCTCTCACCCTGCCAAGTCAAACAGTGAAGAACACGACCAGCACGTTACACTTTCTGTCACATTTCTGTGCTGCAGGGCCGAGGCTTCAAGCCAAGCCCTCATTCCCAATGATGCAGCGTACAACTTCAACTACCAATGTAATTAAATGTCGCCCTGCTTTTACATTATCTTCGTTATACGTATAGTAAGTGGACAGTTAATCAAAGATTCGTTTTTACTAGGATAAAATGTTGCGCGTTAATTTTGTGCGTCATAAAAAAGAAAATAAATCATGTACAAAACATCACAAATTAAGAATTTTTAAAATGTAAATGTTATAAATGTCATAATGCATAATAAGATTATTGTGATTATTTGGACAAATGACATTCATATTAAACAGTTGTTAAATTCTAGTTATTTTTAGTCATCTGTATTTAACGCATTAGGATACACATCAGTTTTCTGTGGGCTTTTATCTCAATAAATATTTCGATTTTGATTTATCAGCATATGTAATTAATTTGAGGTTGAGTAAAAAGGTTATATCATTTTAATATGTTTATTGCAGAAATATATTGTTAATAATCCTGCTTTCTGGCTGGAAAATGACCACACAGTGTTTACGTCTGTAAAGTACAGACAACGCCGCGTGTCATGATGTTTGAGGAACCAATGGAAAAGATTTCAACAGATAAAGAACAGATTTGTAAAGCAGATATTCGGACCGTCTTGGCCGCATCACTTTCTGTGACTGTTTAAGCCTTTGCTTTGAAGAAAATCTTCACCACATTTTTCCAAAAGGAATATGTCGTGTCTGAGAAAAGCATTAAATCTGCTAAATACATATTTGTCAGTCGAATTCACCGACGGGTCAGAGACAGGAGACACGGAGATAATTAGGAAAGGAAAAAATAAAAGGGACAGGGATAAATTGAAGGAACAGGTGAAAAATGAGGCAGATAGGCAAAGGAAAATAAGAATGTTGGATATAAATAAGAAACTTATTTATCTACAATAAGTGAGACAAATGAATCTCTAAATCTACTATCTGTGGATATGTGTGTGCCGTGTGTGTGTGTGTGTGTGTGTGTGTGTGAGAGAGAGAGAGAGAGAGAGAGAGAGAGAGAATGTTTCCAACACTGCATCTGGCAGGTGTGTTATCGTAATGCTCGGTGATAGCACACTGCACAGCCTTGACAATCTTGGAGCCGAGATACTTGTGGGGTCTTGTGTACACACACACACACACACACACACAAGCTGCAGTCTTTCACAAGCTAAATGTATGATATGAACAATATTCTGTTGATCTCTGAGTTTTTTTTGGCAGAAAGTGCTTGGCATGATATTGTTCCTTATCAAATGGGGAGAGAGAGAGAGAGAGAGAGAGGGAATGAAGATAGGGAGGTAGAGCTGGGGGGTAAATGATTGATAATAGCTGGTTATAATTTTCCATAAATCATCCTACAGCAAAGAAATACATTCAAAACTGTCAAGTTAAGCTTATAGAATGACACCCTCAGAATAAATGACTGGAACAGGGACCATCAAATTGGTCAAGAGGCAGAAATGGACAGAAGGATCGTGACCATATAAGCTGTTTTCATGTCAGTGTACACGGGCCGCCATCTTTGTGGTCCAGTGTTTTAGGGGAGTAAAAATCTTTGGGAAAGGCAATAACAGACTGTTTTGGGTCACACTGGCATCTCTGCGGTTCTCAGGCGGTATGATGGTTTGAGTTGGCTCAAGCTGAGCCAGTGACATTAGTGAGAACTGTTTCCTCAGCCCGTTACCGGTAATCAAACAAAATTACTTCTCCTCTGAGGTCCAAAAACAGCAGCAGGGCCAGTTTAATTTTGAGTTTAGAGGGTTTAACTGAAGAAATCAGTACACAGAGCTGCGCTTTAGTGATTCATTTCCAACTGCCTTGTGTTAAGTATAATTAATGCATTTATTTATACATTATAATTCATGATGTTTAACCAGCTGAACAGAATGACCTTTAACCCAACAGAGCTGCGAGTTTGTTGTGTGGTGTTGCGCAGAGTACGGTTTCAACTTTAATTGTAAAAATGCTAATTAGTTCAGATACAGATCTTTGCGGTCTGACGTGGATTCCAGAGTGTTCCGAGTTTCTTTGAGTGGCCTGACTTCTTATTTTAGCCAAAAGATGAAATATGAGAACGGCTCATATTACAGGGAAAGGTCTCGGAACGCTGGCTAACATTCTCTAAGCGTTTTCTCAAAGTTATCAAAGAAGTTCTTGTAGTAACGCTAGCATAACGTTACATATCATAAATATGGAAAACGTTTCGATATTTGTTGTAAGTTGTTAGTGGAACATTTTTAAAAGTTACAGAATTGAGAAACGGTTGGTCTTTTAACCAATCAATAACGTTAATACAACATCTAAAAAGCTGAACACGCTAAACGTTCCAAGAACATTCCAAACAACTAAAATTGTTAGCTGGGGAGACATGCAGACTAGCGTTTGATAGGTTTACAGTAAGTGGATTAAGATTGATTCTTTGCTATTATTAGCGTGCTTTCTGATTAACATGATGCTAATTATTGCTTTAAAGGAGACACAGTAGGAGTCTGTACATTACGCTAGACCATTTTAATTTAGGCGTCACGCTGAGAGAATGTGACTTGCAGACAGCGACCTTCCAATTAATCCAGATTAAGTGAACTGAATTACAGGCTAGTGTGCATGCCCTTAATGTTAGGTTAAAAAAGCACTTGAGAAAATTTTAGGCCCACCGGTACAAACAGACGCTTAAGCACACATTGAGGCTTAACAACCGCCTTCTCAACCAACTCTATTTTCAGCTCCTAAGTGCACCAGACACAATTAAACGGCACCGATACCCGAAAAACCAAACAGAGCAGTTTCACCCCAAATAGATCCCGACACAGTGAACAGTGGAAGCCGAGCCTCAATCATAAGCTGTAATTTCAGCACGTTTATCTCATTTCCTGCGCGCTTTGTCTTTCCCGGGAATAATGGGGTAAGTAATTGGAATAGACTCCGAATAATGGGGATTTCTGACCCTGGCATTCCCTCGCAGGACTGGATGGTTTGTGGCGAAAACTTTGTGGTTCCTTACACAAGCACTTTGGAGGCTGTAAATGGGTTATATTGCAGCCTAGCTCTGCTCTGCTCTGATTGCAATTTAAATAGCTCTGAATCGAGCCAAACATGGTTTCACATTGTGAGAAGGCAAACTCATGAAGACATGTCTAAGACGAGATGATTGTAATACATGACAGAGATAATAATAGCAACGCTAATGTTAATAGAACGTTTGAAGAATGATCAGAAAAGGCTGTGGGTTCTCGAATTAGTGTAGAACAGCCCTCGCTGTCTGCTATAAGAACACAGACAGGAATACTTGTGACTAAACCTGAGGTCTCGGCTGCTTGATTCACCAGCTTAGATCATCTGTGAAGCTTCCCAGCCAACAGGGAACCTTCTCAGAACGTTGGCTAACGTTCTCTAAAAGTCTTAATAAATCTCAAAGTTAGAACATATTAGTAGAACATATTTTTAACTTTACTTCTTTACATACATACATATATTTTTAAAACGTTATTAGTAGAACGTTTTAAAATGAAATGACGTTACGTCATTATAATCAACATTGAACACAACGTCTAAAATCGTGGACGCTTCGAACTTTCCTAGAATGTTAATGAAATTGTTACAGAAACGTTCTTAAAACCTAAAATTGTTAGCTAGGTGGATTGGGTTTATGATTGTCCATGATGAAGTATGTAGCTCCAGAACATGGTTCCCCATCAGAGCCATTTTAAATCCCCATTAGATGCTATGAAAATAAATACGCATTAACTTTAGCGTAGACCTTCATGCAGTATACATGATGTTCCACTCACTTTTCCCCTCTTTACACAGTAATATCAAAATCACTGGTTCTATTTTTGTATTTGGCATCTGACAGGCATTTCTATCCCCAGTAACTAACACTGAATTTATTTACCAGTTTACTAATGTTTTACTAGTTTTGTATCCTGGGAATCAAACCCATGACCCTGACGTTGCTAGCACCATGGGCTCAGCGGCCATTAAGCGTTACCTCTGAAGCGCCACATTTCCTCCTAAACTTTCTGAGAATCACAGTGATGCAGTATCCAGGCCATCTATCCGTATATAGCCGGTCAACATCACATTTAAACACACACATTTCCTCCCACTGTAGTTAATGACAGTTGCGTTTGGGATGGTTTGGCTGATGGGAAACACAACCGTACAATTACAGCTCGCAGACTGAAATGAGTGTGACCTACTGCTACTGTCTGTACTGTTAGACAGCCACATATATATATATACATATTATATTGAAATATATGTTATATTATAATAATATATATATTGACCTGTGTGTGTGTGTGGATAGATAGATAGATAGATAGATAGATAGATAGATAGATAGATAGATAGATAGATAGATAGATAGATAGATGGATAGATAGATAGATAGATGGATGGATGAGGTTTTAGAGGTATGGTAAATAATTATGTATGTAAACAATTGTGAGAGGTCCTCACTAGTATAGTTTCTAAACTCT
>JAZGTJ010010501.1:0-12247 GCA_036877575.1 Botia almorhae
CACCTAAATGTTAAAGTTTTTCAGCTTTTTCCAGCATTTTGACTTTACTGTACATCACCCGTCAGTTAATTTGCGTATTGCTGCACACAAGCTCTTCCTGTCATTCTGGTGTCTGGTTGAAATGTTTCGTCATTTAAAACCTTGAAATAAACAACCAAGTTTTGAAGACACTGAAAACAAATCTCGCTGTATATATAAAAAAAAACATCACAGAGTTTTCCCTGATGTAACCAATGCTACTGTACATGATATTACTATCACTGAGTCTGACCTTCAGGCCGGAGTTCTTGCGCATGCGCAGACGCCCCATCCACATGTCGGTGAGGAGCATCTGGCTGCAGGTGTGAGCGATGAAGTCCCTGTGCTTGGCAGCCACAGCCAGCTGCAGACAGGTGGCGTTACTCCAGTTCTTCAACTCGTAGGTCAACAGCTTCATGGCCATCTGTTCATCCTGCTTATAAGACTGATCCAACAGCTCAACGGCCAGCTGACCGAACTCCCTGATGAAAATAAAAAACAACCCTGATGGAATATTTCCAAACTACAGAAATATTCATGTACACATACGCACACCTGGTCATGGAAATAATCCCAAACTATACGATGGTACAAACAAAAATCTGTATGGATTTAGGTTTTAATTAACACTTCTATGAGTCTATGTGGTCATAGTCTCTTTGCCTTTGATTGGAGGCCAGTCTGGCACCTAACAGATGGCTTCTTCCACATTTCCACACTCTATTCAGCAATGAGAATAGGAGAGACTGACAATGTTTGAAAAATTAATTGTTATGCAGGCAGTAAAATTAATAAATTAGTCTCAAGCTCTGTCTATTCATTATTCTCCACATTACTTCACTAGTACAGTCCACTTGAAGGAATGAAAACAAGTGAGCAAAATTTGGACAATGAGTGCACCAGATGGCCACCGCATCCTTTAAAACCATAAGCACCATCCCAGGTAACATTTTAAGAACGTTTGTAAGAATTTTTTCATAACTTTTCTATTGTGTATCAAATGCTAAAAATGTGAACGTTCTAGAAACGTTCAAAATGTTCAGCTTTTAGATGTTGTATTAACGTTATTTCTTAGTTAAGAACATTATTCAAACCTTTTTTAATTATGTAGTAAATACTTTTAAAATGTTCCACCAGCTACTTAAAAATAGTGTTTTTGATATAAGAAATAACCTTAAAAAACGTTCCACTAACGTTACAGCAAGAACGTGTTTCTAAAACTTTTACAAAGCGTTAGCCAACGTTCTCTACGTTCCCTGTTAGCTGGGATAAATGTATTTCCTACCTTGAGTTGTGATTGAGTTCCTGTGAGATGTCATCTACCATGTCATTCTCCGACGCTTCATGGGCCATGGCCTTGCAGAGCTTGCAGGCTACCAGAGCTTTGGCCATGGCCTCCTCACCATGCTGCCAGAAGAAGAGAGCCATCTTCTGCCGTTTCATCAGCACTGCCCAGACCATCAGCTCGTGGAAGGGGAAGGGAAAGTGATTGATCTCTGGGTCATCCAGGTCAATATCCACTTCCTCTTCCCTCTTCCTCGTGGTTTTCTGACGCCCACGTCTGATCGGCATGTCATCCTATTAGGATAAAGAGATTCATTTTTCATTATTACTAAAATTAAATGAGCAAACCACAGTTCCAAGCAATTAAATACAAATAATCAACAAAATGGCTTTATTTTCTAATTTGATTAAAACACATAATCAAACCCGTAAATAAAAACGGAATGTAATTGTATGTAATTACAACATTTATGACTTATTTGTAAGACGTCTGAATATGCAACACAAGGAGCGATTTTATTGCGAACCCCAAACCTCTCAAATAACAGAAAGCTTAAACAAAGCGATTTCAATGTATCTCAGTGGGAATTTTATTGGAAAGCAGCGGGACACATAAAATTACGAAATAAGACTCACCTCCATTCCAAGCAGCTTGAGGGCCTTTGGCTACAAACAAACACACATACAGAACAAAAATAGCAACACACGTTAGATTTAATTCTTTCCATTTTGACATCATTTTCACCATCCTGCTGCTACACATGTATTGACACACATCGTGTAAATGTGCTTCTAAAAGCAGTGCATGTCTAATGAGAAGACAGGATTCTTCATGCTATGCAGTGATAAATTTAGTTTCCCCCTGGTGGCATTGCTGATGCCTGATCTATTTTAAGCACACTATCTATACGCAGAATATGCGCGTATATGCGTGAAAGAAAAAATGTTCTCACAATATTAAAGCGCTTGCATACGCTTACACATTTTACATTTGACAGATTCTTTTATCTTTAGAGTATAATTCGACATATATATATATATATTATTAGCTGGTGTGTCACCCGAGAATCGAACCTGTGACTGTGGTGTTGCAAGCACGATTGTTTTACCAACTGAGCTACAGGAACACACAGGCACACTCAGACATCACATAATGTTTCCGAGATACTGGCAGGATGGAGAGATATTTCATCTCTCTGCGACTTTCACACTCCATCTAAAATCCATTCCGCCTCAGAGGGCCAAGACTTGGTGTTTAAGATCCCTGAGCTTTCTGAGGTGCTAAAACGTGTGAGAAAATTTGATATCATCCAGGTGTCGGTGGCATGAGAATTTGCTTCGCCTCTGTTTACTCTGCACTGTATCTGCAGTAGCACGTGTGAAAGAATTTTCTCTGTACTGAATATCATTTTTGTGTCGGCTCCATATTGCACCTCTCTATTGCGGTTCTGATGGGAAATATATTTTTTACCCTTTTTTTCCCGGGTGGGTCATGCTGATAAAAGATTAAGCGAAGCACATTACAAATATCTGTTGGAAAAGCGCTTTTGTTTATGGAAACCTGAGAGAATAACTCAACAAAAATTTAAAATTTAAATGTAAAAAAACATTTAAATTAAATATATATTTCTACAGGCCATCACCATCATTATTCATACTTCAGAAGTTCATTAACATACTCTCTTGGGTCCGAAAAGGTTATGATAGAGGGTCCGAAATCGCTTCCTTGTATAATTGCAGCGATAGGCTCCGCCCATGAGGTATTCGATGACCAATCCGATGTCAATCAGGCTGATGCGGTAATCAGGGGGCAGGTTACCCTGAAGACAAAAAAAGGTCACTTATAGCAAGGCCGAATGCCTGCCAACAGTTGGCTAAAAAAATAACAAGCGGTAAGGTCAGACTAGACCGTCTTCCATGCTAACACACTCATCCGCTCTTACGCCACAAACACGCTGATATATCGCTAAAAGGAATCAAGATAATGGAAGAAGATTGGCTGATTCACCTTGAGGTAGATCCAACTGAACCCTGGATATTCTTGCTTGGAAAGAACACACAAGGTCAGTGAGACAGAATCATATTAAAGGGACACACATCCCCAATGAGACCAACCAACCAACCAATCAGGGCTTGGTGTCATACTGAACTGACTATGTTAAGAACGTGCCTCTCTACAAAGCAAAAACAAAGCATGGATGAAGGAGCAAATGAGACAATGAGTCCAATAATGGGCTGGACAAAGGAGGAGCAGAGGAGACAAAGCCAGAGGGAATGAAGACACATGATGCCTTAACTGCTAATTTGATTATGTAATTCATATTCACGAATGCCAGCATTAGTGAGCTTTCCCCATTAAAGGCTCCTGCTTATCGGGGTGTCGAGATTTCGACTGTAAGACTTAACAACACGAAGAGAACATTAAGACTTAAGATTCCTCCTTTCATTAGATCTGCAGGCCAAATCCCTATTAGCAAAATTACTACCGCATCCCACATCCTGCCTCAGGACTATAACAAGGCTCTGCTCTGGTTCTCCAATTATCAATGCAGAACCACGATGGATCTTCTGAGCTCGGCTAATTACTTCAACCTCAGCAAATACCACAATCTTCCTCGACTGGCTGATCAGAGGCGGCGCTGAGTTAGTGCAGGATGTTTGTACAAAGAGTAAGTTGATGTAACATCCAAAGACATTTTACCATAATGTTCGTCTCCATGGACACCCAGAATGTTTATGATTTTAAATGCCCTGATAGAGGGGTTAGAGAACCAAGGATATCAGGATATATTTAATAGAACCCGCACAGTTTACCTGTACTGAGTCAATTCTAATTTAACAATCTTGTTTTACTTGTATTGAGTCGTTTGTCCTTTGTAAGTGTTTGTTCCATTATGCTAAAATTCACTAGCAAACAGTAATTAAGACAAAAACAAACTGTACACCAAGGACTTAAGGAGGAACAAACCTGTTTTCTGACCGTTTTACAGTCTGAAAAATCACTGACACAAGCAGAGGACACAGACAGAACCAACGTAAGCAACTAATTGGCCAAATCTGTCTGTCAAGCTAGGAAGCAAGAAAAACACCTTAGCTAAATACGCAACACAAATCTAAGACTAATCTACCGCCCACACACACTCTAATTTACATATTCATTCACACACATGCACACACATTCACACACATGCACACAGAAACACACGCACACTCAGCTGCATGCATAGTGAATTCTTACCTTTTTCACATCTCGCACAAGGTGATACAAGGTGTTGGAAGGCCCATGCCTCTGTTACAGTCAAATGGAAACACATTTAAACTATTACAAATCCCCACTACAGGAAAAACCACATATTCATTTAGAATAACACACAATGTAAAAACTGAACGTGTACTTGTTACCCTAAAGCTGAAGTGTGTAATTTATGTAGGACTAGCATCACATAAAAGAACTGTTATGATAATGAGGGCTTCCAAATATGTTTCCCAAACACAACCCTTGCCCATCTATCATTGGTGGAAAAACACACAGCCCTGCCCAGATGCCACTGGGTGGCCCAATGTTTGTGTAACCCTATTTATTCCAATAATATTTTTTTACTTGAATAAAACTAGTCAATTTTGCACATTAGAGGGTAAATGACAAAACATTGCAAAGTGCATAAGCCTATAAATTTCATTGTTTTAAAAAAGCATATACTTATATATATACCATATACCAAATTATAAATCATGGAGGCTGAAATTTCTGCCACGGTAAAGGAATTTGCTGCCTACCGTATTATAGAGCTCTTCGAGTCTGGACAGGGTCAGAAAGCGATGCATGCTCACTCCATTCTCTATCAACAACTTCACAAAATCCACTCGGTCCAGCACCAGAGCGTCCAGCATAGCTTGCTCTAAAGAACCCACCTGAGAACACAGAAACAAAGTCAGTACCACGGAACAATCAAACTGATCTTAAAAACAGATGCATTAAATACACATCTGGATCAAATGCAACACGCTAGCGTTGTAAACCTACGGCAGACATCTTTTACGCCTATTAAAGAACTCTATCAGTGTGTTTGTGTGAGTGCACGCTGCTTACAGGCCACTGCTGTCCGTATATGAAGATCTGGCTGCGAGCGATGTCAACTCTGTTCCAGGCTAAAGCCAGACTCAGCTGATCTGGAGCTGAGGCATTGGCACCTGGACGGAGGGGTAAAAAAACACAATTACAGTTTCAATTACGCAGAAAATATACAATGACAGATGCGTAAATGCCTTTCAAACAGACAAGTTTTTAGGCTTATGTCTCTGAGCTCTTCATCTTCCACTGATTCACTTCACATCATTAGAGAATCCCCAGGAATCCCCGGCCTTCACTGGCTCTTATATCATTACAATACATAGCGTTATGTGTGTTTAATGGGCTGTTTCTGGAGATAAATCAGAGGGGAAAGCACTCTCCAGGGTCTCTAATATTCTGCTCTGCCCCTTATGTCGCGCTAATAAACCCCGAGCAACAGGACATTTGTCTTTACTGACTCCGTCCTGATGTTTCTACATTTACTGTTACGAGTTTAATCTTTTCATGCACAGTTCATTAAACAGGCACCTCCATGGTTGTCTCTAGGTGTCACCATGTATAAAACCATATTTGCATATATCGTCTGTTAAATACTATAACATACTGCCTGATTTATTTTATGGACTGTTACACCCAAAATAAGGTGCCTCGCGGTCTCCGTGTGTGAATATGACTGCAGTATGTGGGGTGCTTGTGGACCTTTTGTATCTCTGCTGCTCTGCTGAGTTATCTCAGATTTGCTACCGATGGAGTTTTTATTACACAGACTTGAAAACATACCGAATCTATGAACGGTTGTACGAAGCAGACAGGCAAGAGTGCAAGAGAAATTTGACTGTTATCATCTCCTGTTTCATGTACAGTGGCCCACAGGGAGTCATCAAACCATGTAATGACATATTGATCAGATATCAGCTTGACAGACATTGGAATTTGAAAAGGTCAATGGAACTACGACAGATACATTTTCCAATATTGTGATCGTGAAGGTGATCTTGGTGCCAAGAATTTGTGCCACCTGTTTCCCAGAATGAGGCACCTTTACAGAGGCTCTGCTAGACAGATGAGAGATCTCTCTTGCAACAGAGGAATGCCACACTCCAAAACAACCCATAAAAAGATTTTCCCCCATTGTTTTTTTTTACATCTTTTTTCCTGCATTTTACATTTCGCACTGCTTTGTGTTGTGTTTTACGGTTAACTGAAATGTCCGTAAAATTAGCGAATAATGTTCTGGCAGAAAATTACCGGTACACAGTGTCTGTTATTTTTAACAGTGTCGGGCTGATGACATCAGACAGTCATACTACATTAGTTAAACAGAAAAATAACTGATAAAAAGGGCCAAGCTAATAAATAGATTTGGTCAGAAGCAACAGTACAAGTCACTGTTACATTAAATTCTCTACTAATGCTGCAGATGTATCAGCAGATTGGTCCCATAAGTGTATTATATACTGTACTGATATGTATATTTAATGTATGTATAATTAGGTCTCTGAGGATGAGGTTTAATGGCTGTTTTCTGTTGCTTTGAACTCTAGAGGAAGTTAGATTCGTGTTTTTCAGCTAGTTTCGCACCAAATCATCTCGACACATGCTGGATTTGTTAGAGATTTCACTGGTTTCGATTCACAGATTATTCAATAAAAAAACATAAGCATTTGTGAATGCATGCAATGGCATTGAACATGCCAGATGTTCGGCAGATCTACTGCAGAAATATTATCAAAATTAACCCAGAAAAGCCTTCTTGCATAGCTAATACTAAGCTAAGGGTAGAAGCGTGACACATAATTACATGTTTCCAAGTCAGTAACTAGCATAGCATATATGCGTTGAATTATCATGTGAACGCTGCTCTTATCTTGCAATGCAAGAACTGTAAAGCACGCATTTTAAAATACATGTTAGTAATATAGAAATTATAGGGCTGTCAATCATTAGTCAATAATCAGATTAATTAGCCTACATGATTTTCTGATTAATCAAATGAATCACAATTAATCCCATGTCAATGTTTGCTGAAAGGCTGCTGAATAAATATAATTTGAGACCTTATTGTGGCAGACAAGTACAGCATTACAAAATTAACATTTAACAACACACTCGTACTGTATGTGAATCTTTAGAGGTCACAGTCAGTTCACTTTCTGAACACTGGAACTGTCTCTTTGTAATCATTATACAATGTCTATGGCCTTAACTGATTTATCGCTGCCTGTGGAAGCTCAAATATGAGCTGTTCTTTGACTATATATAGACTAATATACATTTCTTATACACGCATTAAAGCAATAGGAGCGAGCTGGGGACTGCTTGAGTAAGTCATGCTTTAGATGCGCTCCACAAAACTATGAATTATGTACAAGCCGTGCTGCTGGCTTTCTCAGACACATGTGGAGCTCTTGAAGAACAGGCCCTACTGAAATTCAGCCTTTTGATAGTGGGCTCTTAAATCCAGCTAACAGAGAATGTTCTCAGAATGTTTTCTAAAAGTTCTCTCAGCGTTATCAAAAGATTCTTACAGTAATGTTAGTGGAACCTTCTTAACGTTATACAACATATATATAAAAAACATTATATATAAAACACTAAGCTGTTAACATCTAAGCTGTTAGAGGAACGTTTTAAAAGCATTAGCGTTTTACCAAGCAAGAATGTTAATATAACATTTAAAAAAACGAACAGATGTCAGAGAACACTGCTGTGGAGGATTTTGGAAGTCCCATTAAGTCCCGTTAACCATTTTTTTACAGCTATGTTTTCCAATTATGTGTTAACCCAACCAAGGTCAATAGATAGGAACAGGATTTCCATAAATGTACATTTATTACCTTTCAGGAGGGCTGTTAAAATGGCCAAATCAATGTCCTGGTGTCCTTCTGATCCCATTCGAAAGACCGTTATCTGAGGGGAAAACACACATATGAACATATAATCACGACTGTTTAAATTATGACAGCATATGAATAAATACAGTCACTGTGATAAATTGTACATTTGTATCTTGGCAGGAGCAAAAAGAAGGGACAAAAATAAAATGACAGTTTCCCAAGGAAAGCTGATGGGGAGACTTCTAACATTTTTTCATAGACCACAGACCTTCTTTTCAAACTTATGAAAGAAGAAAAACAGCTTGGACATTTTGGAATGTTCTAGATAGCTCCTTTTGTGTTCCACGCAAGGAAGAAAGTCATATCGACATGAGTTAATGATAACCGAAGTTTTATTTTTGGGTGTACTGTCCCTTTAAGAGCTGACTGGAACATACATTGTAGGGTGGGCATTGTGATAACATGCAGTGGCATTTCTGTAATCACTTCATCCACACACATGAAGGGCACCTTGCGGCTCCATATGTGATGCGTGTGTTCTGAATTCCAGAACGCTTAGAACGCCGTAGACAGGCCATTAATCTAACGCCTGTCATTTGAACAATCCACCTTACGTTCAATAGCCATTTTCCATCTGTGCCTGGTGTGGACTAATGAACTAATCTGTGGAAGTAGGAGGATTGGTTCAGCCTAATGTCAATGGTGGTTTCATTTTCATCCTCTAAAGGAAGCATGAAATTATGGCACATCCAGGGTGTGTGAGAGATCGAGAGGAGGTGGTGACACAAGAAAAGGAATTAGAGCAGTTGAGAGTACTTAAATGACTAAACACATAATCCTTCAAACTGCCACACGGTTCAGTACCGATGCATAAGGTAATAGGTATACAGTATGTATGCTTATGTCTGTGTGCTGGAATCTATGAAATATTGTTGCTGTTGAAATAGCAGAGCAAATGGATTGTGATTGTATCGAACAAACACTTCATCTCCACTACAAAGAGTTTGGTGCCGGGCAATTACTGAAGTGACTGTTATTGATGATCTTGTGACTATGGAGGTGACCCAACCCACCACTGTATGTGTGTGTGTGTGTGTCAGGAAGGCCTAGTGGTATTGACCTTTACAATGTCTTTCTATACCTCAAATGAACCCTTATCCTCCTGCTTAGGTGAAGAACAACATTGTGATATCATAATTATCATACTTTTTTATTTTATTAAATAATTTTAAGTAAAATGAATGCATTTAAATGCAGTCTAATAATGTTTTATTTTCATTTCAACTGATTAAAATAACGTTACGGTTCTGTTTTGTTTCTGCATGTGTGTACGCAGCAGCCTTATCAATCCACAGACTCAATCCACATCACTCAGAATCAACAGCGGAGGCATTCAGACAGTGACAGATGTTCTTTCCAAATTTCATATCCAGCTGAAATCACAGCTGAACTATGGGACATGCCTGTGATTTATGAGCCTGTAGTAGCTGAATAGAGTAGCTTTACTGGATATTTAAATAATCTTCATGCGCCTCAGAGGACGATTTTAACACAACCACGCTGAGGCTAAAACCCATCAAAGCCTGAATCTTTTCTGAGCAGTGGAGTGGATTTCATCAGTGGAGTAATATTTGCAGATGTCTTCATTCAAATGTTCAACGTCTACCTTGGCCAGAATTCGGTTAACAAGGAACATTCACTAAAAGTTTAAACTTTTTTAACACGTGTGAATATATATATATATACACATCAAAATGTTATGCTTAAGTAGTTAATAGAACATTTCTACAATGTTAAAGAAAAAACACAGCTAAAAAATAGACATTTGAACATTTAAAACAATATTTTTACTGGTTCTGTTACTTAAAAGAAACGTTAGGAAAACATTCTTACAATCTAAGATTGTTAGCTGAGCTGTGCTTTACATTCACCTACAAGAAGTCTCTGCAAAACTAAGCAAGTCCCAAACGTTGTGCTTTAATAACTACCTCCATTATATATATTATTATCCAGCTCTTGTGTGATATAATACTCTCGGTGGCTGGTCAAACATTAAAGGCAATGAGTTAACTGCTGGATGGAGGACGCTACTTCTGCCCTCCACATTGATTTTCTCACCTTGACAACACACAAGTTCATGTTCTGCTCAGCATTTATTGCAATCGTTCCCCAGACTCTTGTTAACAAACTATCCTATCTTACACCAAGCACCTTACTGTACAACCGGGTCCCATACATCCTAACCTAGAGACCTGAGGCAGCCTGGAGAAACAGTCGTAGACAGGTGCTTGTCACGTCCCTCAGTGAACACTAGACTAGCGCAACCATAAAGTTTACAAACAACATCACTATATTGGGGTTCATTAGCATTAACGACCAAACAGAGATGAAAAATGGGGCTCGCAATACGAATCAGGAATAACAAACTATATGTTAATAAATCAACACCGATCATTTACGTCTCTTTTTATGCTGGCTGCAGTTTATACATTATTCCTTTATGACGGATCGATGTCCACCGTATCGCATCACAGTCTGTTTTCCACAAAGTTGACATATGATAAACTGTATTTCAGTTTATCTGATAAACTGAAAATCGTGAGTTCTCGTTGAATATAAATAAATTTCGGTCGCACTTTGAGGAGATTTAAAGTCACACTCCTAACCTCTTTGTGTTAAAATGAACAATATCAGTTGAGTACATACACGACATGGCATTGTTCAACGCGATCTCCTTACCTGACCCCATTCCCAATGGTAAGTTTATAATAATATGTCCGGTCTGATTTCCCGGGAGTTGTTAGTTCAGCTCCATTTGGCTTCAATATACGTGATGAAAAGTACGTAAAGTAACCTGCAATTTTAATTTCCACACAGAGATGGCGGTAGAGAGGCAAGGGTAATGCACAGTTAAAGTCTATAGGGCATGTTAATCAGAGGGTCTCCTCACGTATAGCTCATGTTACAATAATTGCGTACATGTACATGTTTCCTTTCGTTTTAAAAACTGAAGCATGTGTGCAAACGATTTTCTGTGATAGATAGTATGTCACAGATATGATTCAATGCATTTCATCTGGAACAGTCCTTTAAGAGCACTGCTTCACAAACCCCCAGTCTCCATAGCTGTGTTCTGACCTGCCGCTTAACTGTCTGTTATGGGAAGTGGTATCAGTCAGAAACCCTGCAGTGAGTAGTGAAAATAGCCTAGTCTATCACAGGGGGCTTGTCTTCCTGCTGTAAAGGTCATTTACAGTGAGAGGTGTGAAATTATGGCTCAGAGCATCTGGAACAACGCCTAACAGCACCCATGAGTATGTTTTCCCTATTCTTTACTCTCTGTCATTCAGTATCAGTTCTTTTAACTTAGTGAGTTGCCCTGCTAACTACAGAATCATTGTATATTACATATATTTATTTAATAATGTTAACAATGCAATAATTGTTAAGCAATAAAGTAAATACAACATCTAAAAAAATGGATGTTTGAACATTATTAGAACCTTAAAAATAATACTTTTAACATTTTTGTTACCTAATGCAAATGTTAGGGAAGCGTTCTTACCATCTAAAAATGTTAGCTGGGATCTTAGGAGACAGCATAATGAACATGCCTGCCAAGTGGATCAGCCTTCGCTTTGGGGTGTGCCTAGGCTTTGGAACAGGGCTAGTTAGGCGCACATAATGCAGTACTAGTGAGCCGTTTATCAGTCGACACTACCCACCCACCGACCCACTCACTCTCTTACTCACTCACTTTCACACTCTCCTGTTTGTTTCTTATTAGTAAGTATTTCATACCCGAAGTCGCCTATTTAATTAATGCTGATGGGACCAGCGAAAGCACGTCTGGTTCCTCTGCAAAGAGCAATTTTAAATTAAGATCAGACGGTCTATCAGAAAAACGCTTATGAGGGAGAGCGATATAACCGTGCGTTTAAAGACACGCTGATGTGCGCGGGGCGGCGATGTACAGTCAACACTTATAGGAGATCTGGTTACTGCTACTCATACTCTTGTGCTGTACGTGGGATTG
>JAZGTJ010010502.1:0-16850 GCA_036877575.1 Botia almorhae
AGTAGAAACTTATTCCAAATGAGTGAAGGGTGTTTGGACATATATTAACACAATTTAACCTGTTATGCTAATGGTTTAAAAATTAAATGCTCAACAATCATGAATGCTGTTTGGGTGCTCACATACCTTTGGCAATATTGTGTAATTGCATATTGTGTATTGTGATTGGTCTTTTATTCTTGCAATTATATAATTACCTATAGTCGGCTTTACACTGCCAAGATGGAGAACCTAAAGCCTGAACCCTAAACACTGTGCTTTTTCTGGCTTGCAAGCTTTCACATTTCCTTTAGTAATAATGGAAAATGTAATTTATTTACCTGCATGTGTATGTAACATTTTATATAATGTTTGTCTCTCAGTTTATGATGTTAAACATTCAGGGGAAATGCATGTATATGATAATAGAGGTTTCACTGTAGTTTCCTCTGAGTTAGTTTTGCTGCGTGTCTTGAAAAGCAGTGCTGTGTTTTCGGTCCGTTTAGGTACCCAAGACCAATTCAACTGATGCCATTCTAAACATGTCAAGAATGTGTTTCTGCTGCCTAGTTTATATAATTTAGCTGAGGTTGAACGAAAGGAAGTCATTTGACTATGCTTGATCCAGCCTTCAATGATTCATTGTTCATGCAATAATTTTAAAATTTAACTTAAATTTAACATAGTTTGTTAGTTTATGTTCCCATAACAATAAAACAACATGACATTTTTCATTTTATATCAAATGTGCTTGCCAGTTCATGTAAGCTAGTAGTAATAAGCATGAAACAGCAGCTGTCTGTTGCTCTCTCAGCTGGTGATTGGCCCACTGATGGGAATTAGGGAAATATTTACTTTGCTCAACCCTATGTCAATATTAAGATGTGCAGAGAACATTTCAGCTCATTGCCCCATATTTAAAATCTTACAGGTGTGTATAATTGAACATCACATTGTTTTTTGTACTTACTTTTAATTGTTTTGTAGTTTGGTATGGTTTTCCAACTTTACAAACATCTGTGTAACACACTGTATCTTATATCTGTTTTTTCCATCTCATGCTCCTTATCTCCTTCCCATAGTTTTAGCTGACCTCCCTTTCAACAGCCTGTCGGGTTCCTGCAAAAACAGGTGTTTTGAACTAGTGGAAGCTGAAGCCCCAAACTGTCGCTGTGACAACCTGTGTAAAACATACAACAGGTGTTGCTCAGACTTCGATGAGCATTGCTTGAAAACAGGCAAGGGCAGATTTCACTTACATTACTTGCAAATGGATTCTTTTAATTTAGCATGAAGATGATTTTGTCGCAAGAGTGGTTTCATAATGTTATTCTGTATCCTCAGAGGGGGGTTTTGAGTGCAGTAAAGATCGCTGTGGTGAGACTCGTAATGAGCAACATGCCTGTCACTGCTCAGAGGACTGCCTGACCCGAGGAGACTGCTGCACCAACTACAGGTCTCTCTGCAAAGGTGGGAGGCTTCTGAAGGGGATCTGACAAGACATGCACTTAATTTAAACGATACAGCTGCAAACAATTAGCAAAATCCAGTGATCATAGGAAACCACTGTAAAGAAGCAGATGAAATGAGGTCACTGATTGGACAGTGCCAAAAACACTCATTGCAAGCTGTAAAGTTTTCTGTTAACATCACAGCTGTTCTCTGTTAATTTTACAGCTGCTTGTGAAAAGGATTTTTGAACGACAATATTTACATAAAATGCAATTAGATACAAAATAAAAACAAGTCTTGGCTTTAATTTAAGCAAAAACAGTCTTAGCCTATTTGTAATAAAAGGACAAATGAAATACCCTTATTATCAGATGTTATTGGTGGTGTTATTGAAATATATTTAAGTGTAAGGTGGGGATGGGTGTGAACGTACTGATGAAGACGTGTCAAGTGGGTTTGCATGTGTGTGACCAGTCACCTGGTGCTTCATTGATGCACTTCCTCTCTGTGTTAGGGGATGTTCCCTGGCTGCAGGAAGAGTGTGAGGAGATTAAGAACCATGAGTGTCCTGCTGGGTGAGAGATCCCTGTGACAAACATCACACCACAGCCCTCCCATCCACCCCACCTTTTATATTCAATGCTGAGTCCATGACACTCATATCTCAGCTCACAGCTTTACTTTACATACCAGAGGAGAGGGAAGACTTATTTATTCAATGCTGTGAAGTTCCTGTAGCGCAGGATGTAAATGTACATAAATGTAAATGTAAGTGAAGTGCTGAATGACGGCAAACACAGAGTCCAATGGTCGAGAAGAGAAGAACAATGGGCATTTTACAGCACCAAAGTGGCAATTTAAGGAACATGCCTGGCTAAACGTTAGTTCACTTAAATCTAATTAACAAATCTGAGAACATGGGCGGAAATATTGGCGCTAGGTCAAAAAAAGTGCGGGGGACAGAATCACCTGTTTCTAAAAGTAAGGGGGACATTTCCCCCCCAGTTGCTATGCCCCTGCCAGAGATGGATGTTGGGCCCTGGCGTGACCACACACCTTTCAAGTAGCTCTGCTGGAGTGTTTTGCATTACAATTAGTGTTAATGCATGCACATTAAACACCCCATGAAATGACTTTTTTCCTGTGTTGATGTACTTCCTTTTGAAATATGTTGTGAAAGGAAATATTGAATGGAAAAAATTTGTATACATGTCTAAAGGAGTTATCAATATTTTTGGACCATTTTCTCAAAAGAGAAACACTATACATTTTTTCATACGTGTGAAAATTTTAATTTTGCCGGATTTTAGGAATATAAGGAGCAAAGAGACGATCTAAAAGCTAATAGACTAAATGCAACAAAACTGTGATATTTTGAGCTTAATCCCTAAGAAAGGCTTGATATGCTATGATAAAGAGCAGTGAAATAAAAGACTTACCTGTTTAATACAAATAAGAACCTGTCATGGTGGGCTAATTCTTTTGTTTGTTTAGGTTTGTTCGTCCCCCTGTCATCTTGCTGTCTATTGACGGCTTTCGTGCGTCTTTCATGAAGAGAGGAACCACAGTGATTCCCAACATTGAGAAACTACGTAAGACCTGCTTGTCATCTCATAAAAATATCTATATTCAATATATAGATATTTGAACTTGTCATGTCTCTTACAGGATCATGTGGAACCCATGCACCATACATGAGGCCTGTGTACCCCACCAAAACCTACCCAAATTTATATACAATTACAACAGTATGTAACGTTAATAAGCATAACGTTTTGTAATTTTTTATAAATAATATTGTTTCCTTTGCCTTTATTAATGTTTGCCTTAATAATGTTTTTTGCTTTTGCTGTAGGGGCTTTACCCTGAGTCACATGGAATTGTGGGTAACTCCATGCATGACCCTGTCTTTGAGGCCAACTTTAACTTCCGTGGGAAAGAAAAGCTTAACCATCGATGGTGGGGAGGACAGCCTGTGAGTTGCACAGCCATTTCTTTGCTGAAAGTGATTGCTTACCTAAAATGATTGTCTTTCTTCTATGTAACATAAAAAATTGGTGAAATTAGTCTTCACACACCATATTTAGAAATATGCACACATTTATCAAACCAAATATCTGTCAAATCTGTACAGTTGTTTGTGATTTTACCTTTTTAAAGTGCACCGTTTTATTCGACATGACATGTATATGAGAATATTCAGACAATTGGAACTAATATTTAATTTTTTTCACTGCAATCAGTGGAATATTGCGTTACTATGACACGTGTACATCACATCAATAAGCTTTTTAGATTTTCAGCTACATGAAGTTGAGGAGGGGGGGCGTCTCCAGCACATCTGTCAGCTATTAGCCCATCAGCTGGACTCCATTTTCAGTTTTCACTGAACTTTATTCCTTCAGGCTGATGCCAAACCTCACTGACAGAGCTGTGATGGTAAATGAGGCAATCGACAGTAAAGACATCACAGATGTAGTTTTGTCACTGCAGTTTGACACATTCTGCCAAACACAAAATTGCCCAACACAGAGACTGATTGTCTCTCATTGGTGAATTGTACAACTGTTTCTTACACTTTCTTTTTGTCTTGTGGCCTATTGCATGAAACAAGAGACAGGTTCGTCTTATCAACATAAATAAGGAAAAACTAATTTTCCACAGAATGCACAGTAATACAATGCATGTATTCTCTGATATCTCTTTCTTTTCCTTATATAGATCTGGATCACTGCAGTGAAACAGGGAGTGAAGGCTGGAACCTTTTTCTGGCCCGTGTAAGTCAACATAAGCCAAACTCATATGCATTCAGTGTCTTTTAGGGCTGTTGGTAATTCTCATGCTATAACTGCTTGATTAATCACAACATTTAACATCAGCATTTCTTAGTGGCATCTATGACCTGGCAACCATCCACAATATTCTGGCAACACTGTCACGTCATAACTTGTTTAAACCACCTGCTTACAACACTCTAGAAACACCCTCACAACCACATAACAATGCATTAAAATCACATTAACAATTGCATAACAACACCCTGACAACCAACCACAACTTTAAAGAAACACCCTCGCACTACATAACTGCATTAAAATCACTTTAACAACTGCATAACAATGCCCTGGCAACCACCCACAAGACTCTAGCAACACCCACACAACCCAAAAAAAACCATGCTAAAACCACCTTAGCAACTGCATAACAACACCCTGGCAACCTTTTGCGCAGCTAGATATTCTATAGGTACTCACAATTTCTTCACAAAATGTACAATATAGTTATTTTGGAAATTACATTATTGAAAAAGGCACGCCAGGAAAAAATTACACCATAACTGCACCAAATTAGATTTCAGGCGAGAGAGTAAATCACATGAAGTGCTTGTTCTGATGCTCTCTCAGGCAAATCCTGGGCTTGCCTGAGACATATGGCTGAAACACAAAGGTCTCCTCATCTGCACTCACAAAGGGCCCAGAGATTGTATTTTCACTAAGACACAGTCAGCTTGGGTTGTGTTTTTAGCAACTTGTGAGAAAGGAAAAAACCAACTCTGACTGTGTTGCAGATTCAGTGGATATGCAAAGTGCCAACTAACTTAGTACCAAAGAAAATTAAATTCTTTTTGAAGCCCAGAGGTTAAGGGAGCCTGATGCTAATGTATAGATTTACATCTGGTTAATATAACTGAGTAAGTGGGGACGTGGAGGTTTTAGTGGTGGGGAATGGGTTTCCTGTAGAGATTGACTTAGATAATCTTTCCTGTTCTTGTCCCCTGATACTCTGATATATAAACACATATAGACAGTCCTGACACCATATGTACATTTGTGCTCTATAGACTGTTGCAATAACTGACCAGCTCTTTTAAAAATGTCATTTATACACACTTTAAATGGACCAGAATCTGATAATCTGACCAAAGAATTTCAAATTTGTTATGATCTTTTTAATATGGTTAGAAAATTTTGACAAACATATACTTAACATGTGTCTGCATTGCATTTATTCTGTTGTTTGGTGTGCTCATAGTGTGATTCCATTGGAAAGACGAGTTCTGACCATGTTACAATGGCTTCACCTACCTGATGCAGAAAGGTCTGTACATTCCCAACATTTAAATTTGAGTAAATGGTTATTAAAACTTTCTTAAAACCCTGTTTGGGCGATACATCCCTCCTTTCACCTTGGAGATATAGGGGTGAGCAGCTTATAATGTAACAGGTGCTGTCTCTGTGTTTGCAGGCCATATGTTTATGCAATGCATTCTGAACAGCTGGATACATATGGCCACAAACTAGGACCCCACAGCACTGAGGTGAGTGTACAGAAAATACACAGAAAAGCCCAGCTGACTGGACCATGTCCCTCATACCTCAAACATACAAACAAAAACATATATGGCCATGCTGCAAATGTAGCAGTAATGCAAATAAACCATCAGCCCAAATACATGCTCTCTGCAAACACTACTTACATTCATCAACCATAGTGTGATACCTTGGAACTCCCTATTCAAACCCTCCTTAAACCATTTGAGCTTAAAGACTCTGGATGTTGATGGTGTATCTTCAATTTTGAGCCATACACAAATGTTGTTTCTCATTCTGCAGCTTGATAGTGCCCTAAGGGAGATCGATAAAGTGATCGGACAGTTGATGGATGGTTTGAAGCAGATGAAACTGCATCATTGTGTCAATATCATCTTGGTTGGAGACCATGGTACCACATTAAACAGCTCTGGCCAGATGTTTGTATAGATAATATCAGTTTATTTACAGATCAATTGTAAATGTCTCATCTGCTTCTTCTTCAGGCATGGAGGAAGCTCACTGTGACCGTACAGAGTTCCTGAGCTCCTACATGTCCAACACTGAGGACATCATCCTGATTCCTGGCTCTCTGGGAAGAATCCGAGCCCGAAATCCAAACAACTCTAAATGTTAGTAATTAAAGGAACAGAAGGAGATTCTGTCCTCTCCTGGACCAGAAATGATGACATGATGCTGGAAATAATGTACTCTGCATTTGGAAATGTGAACTTTCCATTAGTGTGCAAACAGACTGCTCACAACCAAATCAAAACAGCATGAAGTAGCAGTTATATGAAATTATTAACACTAATTTGTTACATTTTAGTGAAAATGTATTAGTGAAACAATACAAATTACTTTCTTTATACACATTCTTGGTATTGTTCAACATCATTTGCATTGCAACAGATTTTCATTCACAAAACCAGATTTCTGTGAAAGTATCAGAATGTAATACATTGTTTCTCTCTGTCTTTGTTTAGATGATGCAAAAGTGGTTGTAGCAAACCTTACAGTGAGTAAATTTCTCTAAAATGTTTAAAATTATGTATATTATAGAGCTCATATTACAATAAAACATCACAGTGTCTAAGCTGTATATTAATTCATCAGACTAGTGTTAATGTCATTGTAGAATGTGCAGTTCTGCTTCACCATGTTTTTTTCTGTCTCACAGTGTAAAAAGCCAGACCAGCATTTCAAGCCATATTTGAAACAGCACCTCCCCAAACGGCTACATTACGCCAACCACCGCAGAATCGAGGACATTCACTTGATGGTTGAGAGGAAATGGCACATAGCACGGTAAATTTCCTAACCTTTTCCTTCTGTGAACTGCCTTAATTAAGAGACACTCAATACTACACTGCAAAAAAACTTTTTTAATCCATAACTTTATCTTGGTTTTTAAGAAAAATGCATCAGAATGTTTTTAAAACAAAAACTTTTGTAAGACAAGGTTTCAGACAATATATCTTAAATTAGGGTTGTTGTTTTTGTCTTGTTTTAAGGATGTTTCCTGAAAAACAAGTCACAAATACTGATAAAGAAAATGATTTTTGCATTGTCTCATGCTGCTGGAAGTCTCCAGGAATGTACCTATTTTTTCTGAAGAAAACTCTAAAGAAAACAGATGAGGTCACTGACATTAACCAATAGTTAACGGCACATCCACCACGGATGAGGACGCAGAAACAGGGGCAGGTCCTTATGCAGGGGTCAGGACACCCTTCTGTGTATGCTTTGGCTGAGAGTGAAGCCTCAATGAAAGAAGGCTTTCAGGCAGGCGGCTGGAGATACAGTCTTGTCTAATCTGCGGCACCAGAGTTATGAAGTGGAGTAATTCAGTCTCACCTGATCTGTACTGTGATTCGTTGCATGAAGCTGGAATTACATCAACTACTAGAGTTTTATTAAACAAAATAGAATATTCATGAGCAGGTCTACTGCCAATACATTATTTGCCAACACTGCTTCCTCTTGAGTCTGACACTTACTGCTAGGATCACTGGATTTACTGTAGTGTCTGCTTTCCACTGAGTAAAAACTGGACAGTATACAGTACAACTCTGCGATACCTGAGGTTTTAGTAACTTCTCTCGGTCCTTTGGCTGCTGCACAACAGCACGTTCCGTTAAGGACCTTAATTGTCCAGTTGGAATAATCTATAAAAACATTACTTTGTCATTAACAACATTAACAAACAGTTTACTTGTGACCTGATATAATAAATAATATAATATTTTAAAATTAAATATTTGAAATCTATTCATAGTCAACATACAAACAACATTTAAATAATTCTTTTTTCGTATTTTTTTTCTTTTTTTCTCTAATGCACATTTCTGATCTTATTGTGCATGTTTTATCAATGCATGACATTAATAATTAATATTAAATGCTTTAATAAAATGTATAATGCAGTAATCTACTGCTTCTTAATGTCAAAGTAATTTATAAATAAACTTAATAGCTCTAATACTCTAATAGCAAATCATAGTATATCTGCAAAAGATTTGTAAAAGTTCTGAAGAGTGAACTAAAAATGTTGGTGCTGACAATGTTTCAGGAGGGCAACAGTCAGCCTGCATTTAGGTCAGTGGTCATACTGGTATATAACGTCCACCATCCAATCAATTGTTTTCTCTGTACAGGAAGGCATATGAAACAAAAAGGAGTCATGGGAAATGTGGGTTTGCTGGTGATCACGGATATGACAATAAGATCAACAGCATGCAGGTTTGCTCTTATGATTGCTTTTCATGTGTCTGTGTTTGTGTATGTGTGCGTGTGTTCCTTTGGTGACTTTGGTCTTTTTTGCAGACTATTTTCCTTGGCTATGGACCATCTTTCAAATTCAAGACCAAAATCCCACCATTTGAGAATATTGAGCTTTACAATGTCATGTGTGGTAAGAACATTTTTACTCTTTATGCTTTTGTCTTAAATACTTCAACTTAAGGAGTGATTTCTACACTTCCTCATGCTGAGTTTAGCGGAACATTTAGGGTTGCCAGTTCTGCATGATAAAGACACTCCCAAAGCAAATACATAGATATTGTACAGTGTGTTTTTAGATACTCTTTCATTAGTATGACTGTAGTACTACTGTATATTGTAGATGTTTTAATTTGATCTTTTGCCTTTATTTCTCTCCAGATCTGCTTGGCTTGAAGCCGGTCCCTAACAACGGTACACATGGTAGCCTTAACCAACTTCTGAGGAACCCTGTGCACATACCCAGCATGCCTGAAGAAGTGGCCAAACCCAACCCTGCAGGACCAATCACAGCTCTCACTGATGACCTGGGCTGCACCTGTGAAGACAAGGTCAGCAATAAAGTATTTTCAGTTCCCAATAAACCTTCTTAACATTTCTGTGAAATGAACACTTGAACACTTCATGGTCATGGAATTTGAACAAACCACTAACCCTTGATTTATAAACAATTAAAACAATTTTCACTGGCCACATAATTAAACAAGCAAAATTCACACAGACATACATTGTAGAAGAGCCACATAAAACCAGATTATCATACAGACTTGGGGAGGTCTCTTTTGGTCCAGTAAGTACCTACCTAATAATGGCCAAGAACACCCTAGCAACTATGAGTACTACACTAAAAACCATCAGAACCTTTTAACAACCACATAACAAGCCCTGACAACCAAGACGAGTTTTGTATGGCCAAGCAGCTGTCACGTTTTCTTTAAAAAAGTAACATTTTAGTTCTTTTTCTGCTATTCAAGATCATCATGCAACACTTTATATGATTGTTAATTTAATGATAAAGTGGAGAATTGCATTCTAATTCAGATATTACTGTTCTATCTCACACACTATCAAAGTTATAATTGAAGTAGAAAAGTTGAATGGTCTGAAATGTTTTTTTAAATTGCTGAATTGCTGTAAAATATTAGTAGAAGGTCTTTGCTTCATGTGCATGTACCCATGCATTTATCAGATACTGTTGTTGCATGTTTCATGTCTGTAATTTTTTCTTTTCAGTCCTGCTCAGAAATTGTGGCTGGCTGCCATTGCTTTTCTCTTAAACTGCCTGGATTATTTAGACAATTCATCTTTTTAAATCATAGTAATTGCTTTTTAAAGACTGAAGTGTTTCCTCTTCCTGCCTCTGAAAGTGCTTTTGCCTTCTGCTCAGATGTAGATCTCTTGCTGGAGGTTTTACCTTTAATCTTTTGCAGTTGCGTTCAAAAAGTAGGGGTCAGAGGGCATTGAAAGTGACCCTTATAAGAGGCTATAACCTGGAGTCACTGTGGCTCTGTCTGTTACAGAACAAAGTGGAAGAACTCAATCAACGACTGAGACAAGTTATTGATGGTAATGCCCCACACCTTTTCTCTGGAATGTCAGAATGCTTTTTCCACCAAAACATCCTGTATTAAAGCTGCAGTCCACAGCTTTTGCCTCTCATTTCTGTTTGAAACATAAATTTGCAAGTTACTTGTGGAGTTATTTTGACTCCTTTGTTATTTTTGAGTTCATGACGAATATAAATTCTAAGCAACTGCTATAGGAACAAGATACAAATGCTTTAGGACAAAAATCTAAGTTTTTGAATGGATTGCAGCTGTAATTTTTTATTAAAGGATAGTACACCTAAAATTTGAAAATTACTATGGCCTTCTTTCCACTGTGGCATTTTCAGCCATAACATTCTGCGTAACATTTAATTTTAAGCTCCACAGTAGAAAGAATGCCTTATTGTGACATGGGGTAAATTATGACAGTTGTAATTTTTGGGTACATTATTTCCTATATGTTTATCCCAAATATGTATATTTTATGGCTGTGCCCCACTGCCGGTATACTTCCATTGCTATTCTTTGTAGTAGTAATTGGAGGTTTCTCTCATCTTATTGTCTATTTTATCCCTTTTTAGACAGCAGGAATCTTCCTTATGGTCGTCCAGCAGTCATGTTCCGCACCAAATACTTCATCCTCCGTCACAGTGACTACATTAGTGGCTACAGTGAAGCATTGTCCATGCCTCTCTGGACATCTTACACTGTTTCAAAGCAGGTACACTTTACACAGCAGTTCACACAGCAGACAAAAGAGACATTGTTTGGAGTATTGCACTGCTGTATTACGTATTGAGTATTGACGTAAACTATGTTTCTGTTTTGTCACAGGTGGATTTCACCCCTCTCACTGAGGCTCTAAGTAACTGCATTCGGCCTGATGTCAGAGTTCCTCCAGCCTACAGTCAGTCCTGCTCAAGCTATCGGGCAGACAAACAGATCTCTTACAGCTTCCTATATCCGCCTCGTGAGTGTTCTTTTCCTTTTTACACAGTGTCTGTTGCAATTTAGTGTACAACAGTTATCATGTGATCTGGGTTTCCTCCAGGGTTGAATGGATTGGACTGGTCTAATTAAATGAATGTAGTCTACTGTAAATTAGCAAAACAACTGAACATTGAACTTAACTTGAGTTTTACTTTTTTACTAGCGTATGTCCCCAGCTAACAATTTTAGATTATAAGAACGTTTCTCCAACATTTCTATTAAGTAACAAAAATGTTAAAGTTGGTTTGAGGAACGTTCTAGGAACATTCATTGTTCATTAAACATTGTTCAGCGTTCATTACACATTGTATTAAACATTATGTAATAAACATTATTGTTTGGTTAAAAGAACATAATTTAAACGTTTAAAACATTCCACTAACAAATTAATAATATATAACATTTAAAAAGCATTCTAATAACTCATTCTAATAACTAAATAAATCATTACTGCAAAAATGTTTTGATAACTTTAAGAGAACTTTTAGCCAATGTTCTAAGAATGTTTCCTATGGGTCAGAGCAGGGACACTAGAATCTGCAGACTTGAATGTGCAGACTCTGTGTGAGCCTGTCATTCCTTGACATTGTCTGTCAAATATTTGTTTGTTTATTTTTCATGGTTTTTTGATTGGCAGAGCTGGCCTCCAGTCAGGAAGCAAGATATGATGCTGTTCTCATTACTAACACCGTACCCATGTACCCGGCATTTAAGCGTAAGTGTTCCTTTAAGACTTTCAATGAGTCAGCCAAGATCATACCAACACCTGCCTTTTCTATCAGTAATTAAAGGTGATGTATCAGTTTTTTTAAATGTTAAAATACCTTCTCCTGTCTCAGCTTAATATGCAGTGACTACAAGTAAGCCATTCATAGGCTGGTCTTTTGAAAATGATTTGTAAATATTAAATTATTATTTTTGTTGCCAATAGTTATGCAGAAATAACAATTCAGTATTGTAAGGTGTGAGGTAAGGATTAATACTTAAAAATAATTTATGCACCACAGTTTTTTGAGTATTTTTAAGCCATATATCTAAACAAACATTTTGTCCAAAATGTATAACTATCAAGCTCTCTGAATAGTAAAACTAATGGCAGCTTGTTGTGTTTGATGCTGTGTGGCTGCAGGACATGACAGCTGGTTCATGACACTTAACAAGTCTGCTTTATCTAAACTTGACAGTAAATTATGCTTAACTTTAAGAGAGTATTAAGTTACAGTCAGTAAGTGCAGGTCTTATGTATTCTTAGCACATAAAGTGTGATCAGATGGGGCTGATTTCAGTTTGGCCTTTCTGAGGTCTGGTTGGCATTAGTCAATAAATGACCACCAAAAAGGTTCGCAGGGCTGGTTTGTATCCTTTAGGAAGTGATTAGTTTTGCTTAGCCATAGCTTGCCCAGTAGCCCTCACAAAATAAGTTTGAAAGAAAGTTTAAAAAGTTAAAAGTGGTGTGTGTGTGTGGCCCGTAGCGAGACGATTTGAAATCAGGTCACTGTATGAGAGCCACCTCTGTTTCAGATGAAGGGAGTACACACACACACATGCGTTGTATCCCCTCAGAGGAAATCCTTCTGTACACAGACACCCACACAAATACACACACACAGATACAAACAGATGGGAATCTGTATGTGTGTGTATACAGATGGTTTGGCAGTTGAGGTGAAATGAGAGCACAATGATGGATGATGTGTCTGCTTTAGATTAGCTGTGCTGAGCCCAGGCAACACTGCCCAGGCAACACTGCCTTAGCAACACTGCCACCCACAGAGACACAAAACTCTGTCTTTCATACTCCAACAGAATACGTTATGAGGTCTCCAAACCTCTCATATTGGAAATTTGAGAACAGATTACAGTGCCATGTAATTTATTGATAATTATTGACCAGTTTCATTGAGGTTAGAGCCAGGGTACATTCTACAGAGGGGTTATGTTGACGCTTTTTTTAAAGCTGCAATCCATAACATTTTTGGTTAAAATGGAAAAAGTCAGTTGTTGCTCAAAAAGGTTGAAAAAAGGTCTCTTTTTTTATTCCAACTCACAATGGTAAGTTGCTAGTAATGATTTATAATTTGAGCTGTCAGGTCCACGTTCACAGAAAATGTCAATTTGACTTCTGGTTACTTTATGTCTGTAAACAGAAAGAAGGGCTACTAAATCTGGCTACTAAATGTCATGTGTGGCAACTTTATGCAAATGTGCAATTTTATATGTAAAAGATGCTTAATCTTTTTTGTGCTGATCTTTCCCTCTTTTCTATCTTTTTTTCAATCTGTGTTTGACTTTTTTAGGTGTTTGGGGCTATTTCCAGAAATCACTTGTGAAACGTTATGCTAGTGAGAGAAATGGAGTAAATGTGGTTGTTGGTCCCATTTTTGACTTTGACTATGATGGTCTCAGAGATTCAGCAGAGAAAATCAAACAGTACGTTTTTTCTTATAGCTAATATTGTACATCAACTCATTAATGTGCATGTCATAAATTCAAAAACATAATGCATCGATTCTTTGTTTGATTGCAGATATGTCACTAGCTTGGTGCCAATCCCGACTCATTACTACATTGTGGTGACAAGTTGTCTGGATTACACACAAACTGTTGACTCCTGTGTCGGTCCTCTCAGTGTTTTCTCATACATCCTTCCTCACCGAGCAGATAATGATGAGACCTGTAATGTAAGTTGCAATAACTTTTATCTTCTCCTGTTTTAATAATATTTATAGTTATGTGTGTGTGATTGACAGTTAATCCTTGAATAATTGAATAATCTGAGTCCATAATCAATGTCTGAGAATACAGACAGCGGAGCTGCTTTATCAGAGTGTTTAACAAAGACACTTCTTCACTTCAGAGTTCAGAGGACGAGTCAAAATGGGTGGAGGATTTAATGAAGATGCACACAGCGCGGGTACGAGATGTGGAATTACTAACAGGACTGGACTTTTATCGGCGTACCAGCAGGGCATTTGAGGAGATCCTCTCTCTAAAGACCTACTTACACACATATGAGAGTGAGATCTAAACCACTGCATTACTCCTGCACCCTGACATACTGTAGTTAGGTGTATATTTTTATAGATATATTTATTATTCTTTCATTGTTAATCTTTAACTGTTAACTTTTAAAAAAATTGTTCCCACTTTGTCAGTTAATAATACGCATGAATGGACTTTGAGTTTTTAATGAGTAATAATACTGTAAAAATGTGTTGTTTGTGACTTGTGACTTGTTTAATGTGATGTTTAATGTGCTGAATGTAACCAGATTTAAAAGGTTTTTGTACTGTACACAGTAATTAAACATGATCTGGTATTTTTTTTATGTCAGATATGTCTTCTTTCTAAACTTTATGCAAATAAACATTTTGTACATATTTGTGGTGTGTTCATTTTAAAGATAATAGCGCTAACTGGTGTTTATATGGCAGTATTCAGGTCTATAAATAAGAGATTTAATTGTTCACCATGTTTTTATTCAGTGGTTTAAGAACATTTAACTAATTATTTTGGTTTAAAGAAAAGATTATTTGAATTTAAAATAGGTAAAAATATGGAAATAAAATATTTACAACATACATAATATCCTGTAGAGATCCACAAGAATTCATGATGCTCTTGAGGGAACTGAAGTATAACAGGATTCCTCAGAGCCCGCAGGCAACATGATGCCTTTATCCAACACATGACCATAGTCATCACTCATGATCTCCCACTTTATCATGTAGCATTTGCCTTCACTCTTTTCCAGTTCCCACAGCTCCACAAACATTCTTCTTCTGGAGAGTCCAGGTATGGAATTTTTTAAGGTCAGGTGCTGATCAGAGTTATGCAGGAAATGTGAGAATCTAGAGTTGGTTGAGCTTGAGGGAGTCACATCTTCAGAGGAGAAACTGTAATCAGATTTGCATAACACTTATGTGGCATGTTGAGCCCAGAGAGACTTTGGCCCAATGACCCACTGGGAAGAAGCAAAACCACAAATGTGAACATCACTGGGAGACAATTTACCCTTAGACTTTAGAGGCAAATTAACTTTCTGAGATTGAAAGTATCCTAGAAAAAGTCTGACATCTGTTGATTCAACCTTATCTGTTAAATCTTTTGGAGAGACTCAAGTCCCAAGTCACAGTGATGTTTATGTTTAATAGTGTCATGTTTGCCGCTACTCAAGGTTGTTTTTAAAGAAAAGGCATCATTTTTAGAGGAGCCTTGAAAATAGTTTAAACATTTAACAGTTTAAAAAGTTTAAAAAGCTTTAACATTTTCAGTATCCACAACTTCATCAATGAACTTAATTCATTTTAGGAGGGAAACACGTGGGGGGGTTGTGTATTGTGTGCGTGTGATTCCTTTCATGAATAACTGAATAATAGTCCATAAGAGTCCAAAATCAATGCCTGAGAATATAGACAGTAGAGCTGCTTTATCAGTGTTTAACAAAGACACTTCTTCACTTCAGAGTTCAGAGGACAATTCAAAATGGGTGGGGATCTAAAGATCTCAAGACAACAAAGATTGACTCAACTATTTTGCCTTTTCTAGCTACATTACTTCCCTGATGTTTTTTTTCTTCTCAAGACTCAATTTATTTACTAATTAACTTGTTTAAATGGAATTGAAATGCCAAAGACCTTTTTAAACTTTTTTATAAACAAATGTATTATTTAGATTTTGATATTAGTTTTACTGTTGAGCCCTCATTTAGCCAAAACCCAGCATAGAGAGGCTGAATGAATGTGGTCTAGACTTTGTGAATGAGAGTCATTTTGTGACACTGTAGAAGGACAAAGTTCCTGCACTGTGATCTATATACACACATCTATTCTAGAGTATGATAAGACTAAAGAGAGTACAGTCTTTTTATTATTGTGCTAGAATGAATACCTGGTGTAAGAGCAGTACAATCTGCAAGACTGATTATTATACCCAAATCCACATCCAACACTCTTCCCCTTCCTGCTGATTGTTACAAAGCCAGGCTCCCGCAACAGCGTGGAGCACGAGGACTCTTATTTTGGCCTACCTTTTTGGATTATGGCGTCTTGGCCGCGCCAAAATGGAGCCTCAATGGAGGTATATGTTGAAAGCTTTATGGGTGGGGTCTATGACCTTCCTATGAAGGACACGGCCATAATGATAGTGTTTCGTGTGGGACTAAATTCGGAATAAAAGAACCTCATGCCGTTGCCCAGTGGGGTATGGACTATAATGGAATATATTAATATTGCCTTGCGTTTGGCGGGTTCCGACCTCCAGCTGGGGGAGGTAGAGTCGGAGCCTGGGCCAACCGAGGAGCTTAAGTCAGGGCCTAGTCTGATCAGRGAGAGAAACGCACCGGATGCAGAGCCAGTGAGGTCCGGTCCGGGGTCAGTGCCTGTGGTAGCAGTGGCGGAAAAGGCTGTTCTCAGTTCTCCAGCACGGGAGGAACCGGTGCAGAGAGAATGCACTTCAGATACCTGGGTCATCCTGGAGACCATGGCAGTGGAACTTGCTGATCTGCGGGCGAGCCTAGCGATCTCCTCTATAATTCAGGTTCCTGTTCCTGTGGTGGTTGAAGAGGCGGTTGTCCTCAGCCCTATAGCTCAGGGGAGCTCGACCGAGGCGATGGCATCCGTCTCTCCAGCCAGTGTCCCGGCAGCAGAGGAGTCCGTAGGCCAAGTCCCCACTCCGACGACAACGCTCGCCATGCTCGAGTCTACCCCAGCAACGGCACTCGCCATGCTCGGCGCAGCTCCCTGGCGAGGCAAAGCAGCACCCCGATGGCGCATCAAGCCTGCAGCACCCC
>JAZGTJ010010505.1:0-16722 GCA_036877575.1 Botia almorhae
TTAGCACTGTCTGTGCTATACATTTCTTGTACATTTGTATAACTCTCATGTACCAGAAGTGCAGGATCTTAAATATTTCTTCATTGTACATAATAACATTATTATGTTTTAATGTATTCAAAACCTTAACATACTATTTAGGTTCAATTTTCAGGTTTAAATAAAAAGTTAGACTTTTTAGGATGTGTCCTCTTAAACCCTGCCGTACATGGTTCCTTTTTTAGTGTAGCATATTTTATACTTTCATACTTCTCCTAAACTTATACCCGATGATAATTTTGACAATTATGATTTGACTTGATTTTGTGGGAAGCGGTTTGAAGGAGGCCCATTTTGCTCAGTGAGCACAGGGCCCACACTTTCCTGTAACACCTCAGACTTCATAAGCTTTATGAAAAATATTAAGACAGACACCTTCAATTGAGTCTTTGTGAATTATTTGCAGTACACACAGTGAGAAAGAACGTTTCGGCCAATTGGGAAAGGCTTGTACCAGAATCTTGCTTTACTGCATAAATATTTTTTAGCAAAGCAGCTTACTTACCATAGTTTGTACTAAGACTTGTAAAAGCTAATTGCAAGGTCTTGTTGGCTGGTACTCTGACTGTTAACAAGGCAGACTGTGCCACACATAAAGGTGCACACTGTACTGCTGGGCAGGCAAGAGGCCATACCCACAAACTGCACACCAGCTGGATCACACGGTTAGTCAATACTGCTAGGTGTGAACAATAAACATTTAATTATGATTAAAGCATTAAATGCAGATACCCAAGAATGTATGCCTGCTTTACTAGCTCTCAAATGTGCTTAAGCAATGAACGGTAAGAAGTGTTCCTATGTACACATTTGAATTAATCTGGAAATTGTTATTTTCCCAAATAATTTTGCAAATAATATTGCATTTAACAGCTTTTCAATTAATTAACTGATTTTTACTGCAACATAATTAAGTGTCATTTAATTAGGGTGAACAAGGAAACATACACTTTGTAGGAGTAATACAGGATATTGTTTTTTAAAGGATATAAAAGCCAGAACTTATTTTTAGATTATAAATAAAATTTATCCACACAATTATGTCAAGGTCACAATACAACACTGACATTTTATTTTGTCTGTTATTGGCCATTCATAGCCTAAATGGAAATGTATCCTTTTGCATTTGTAACCATCAAATAATGATGCTGATAAAATAACCACCTTTAATTAACCACAAATAACCTAAACTGAGGCACCATCAATATACTGATTCAAAGATGGAGCCTTCATTGAGTCTAGAATTACTGTTTTCTTTAGGACAAACCAAGCATTATAGAATCTAATGTCAAATTGTGTTTATTTTAAAAACACTGGACAAAATGAAGGCCCCAAAGCAATATCAGAGATAGTGAAAGTAAAAGATTAGTTAGATATGGTAACCTGGGGGCAACCAGGGGTTGGGTGCCTTGCTCAAGGGCACATCAGTTGCTACCTGCCAGCATTGGAACCAACCCCCTTCTGCTAATGAGCCAGACTCACTAACCAGTAGGCCACAACTGCCCCCTAGATAGTATTCGAGAGTCAAATATTATCCAGCAGTTTATAATGTACTTCAAGGGGGTTTGAGCTTTTTAACATAAATCTATTTATCAAGCCCTGAAATCAGATTGAATTGGTGCTACATATCCGAAAGCAAAAAAACACCTTTTTTCTCCTCAGACAAACCCCAAATGCCCCTTAATGAACTTTTTCTTCTAATGTGACAGCATGTTTACCTTCAAAACCAACCCTCTCCAGCAGGTTGAGAGGGTACCAGATGAGGGGTCTGTTCCCCACAGGCAGCAGGGGTTTGGGGGTATTATAGGTGAGATCCATCATTCTGGAGCCCCCACCAGCTGCCATCAGCACCGCTTGCAACTCCATCCCTAAACACCTGCAGAAGGAACCAAACACAGCATTGTACCTACAGTAACATAAACAACAGAACACCTTCACGGAGTATGTGCAACCCTTTATTGAATTCAACATGCTTTCAAGGCTGATGCCATTATTACATCATCCAGGGTCGCAACTGCGATGCACTGCAAAACATTACCGCACCTGACGCTGTTATTTAGCAAACGTAAATCTGACCTTTATAATACTTATTGTACAGCTTACCTGTATACGTCCAAATGTTCGTGATTTGTAAAGTAAAAGACCACGTTCACCGCCTTCAGTCAGCCTAGCAGACGCTTGTGTGCATCAGGCTGTCATTGGCATTCACGACTCGATATTTTCCAATAACCACTGCTTAAACCAACAGAAATGTCTTAAAGTACACGTAATTACAGTTAAATAATAATCTAAAACTAAAGAGAAACGCGGAGTAATTTATCTGTGAAAGTTTAGAATAACTATCAGGCTATTTTGCGATAATGACAGATGATACTTTCTAAACGGTCGTACGGAAACCTCAACCAGTAAGTTTGGTTCCTATCTCTTTTTAGAGAATGGCGTCTGTGTTGACGCAGAATGAGATCAGCGTAAAGGCAGAAACATATTTTCAGTCGTCTAATAAAAAGATCCTTTGTGTATTTTCCTAAATATCTTTAACTATTTCGATCAAGAATTCGGCAACAATTGTTTTATTTAAAAAAAGTTAAAATTACCTAAATTTTACAACATCCCTCAAGAATCAGGAATATGTAGTTACAGACAAAATAATAACGCCGGGTGTTTAGGAGAGAGATTTTTGCCATGTGTTTGGGGAGAAAATAAAACCATAAATTGTATTTTAACCTTTTGTAGCCTAAAGTAGGGGGTCAGAGTAAAGAGATTTAGAAAATAAAGCAGAAAGACTAAGTGTAATAACTATTGTATTTTGGTTACCGTGGTAAAATGTTTGTAAGAGACTCTTTCCCACATTAATAATGTTCCCCTGACTTCAGGTTCACTGGGAATCAATGTGTATTAAGAAAACGTCTAGTTTCACACTAAAATTTTAAAGTCTCCAGTCAAGCCCAGTTCCCTCCACCCAGATCCCCTCAGTCAACACGCATGGCCCAAATCCCAATTCACAGACCTCCGATGTAACAGCAAATTGAACTCTGGGAATGTGGCTTAGCTTTGTTTTCTCTGGACAGGAGATGAGCTTCATTGGTCGCTGCCTGCAGAAGAAACATTAGAATAACAGGGCAGGCTGCCTCCATTAGAGAAAAGCAGAAATATTGATGTTAAAGCTCTGACTGTTTGTGTGCTGAATTTACACATTTGCTCTGCTTCCTAACACCCTTGGCTGCAAAACTGTTTGTAATCCACTCTCTCCAAAAATCTTTGGCCACCTTATCTTCTCTTCCTTTTAACAGTGAAACAACATTTTCAAAAGGATAACCCGAGAACTCTCATATGGATTACATGACCAAAGTTTAACATCTGGGGTGCTGCACGAAGAAACCGCTGAAATTTCTGTGAGGTCACGTTAAATGATCACAAACAGAGAGCAAAAACAATCATTTGTCTCATTTATATTTTTATGTCCAGCTAAACAAGCAGACAAAAATGAAAAGCAATTGTTTTTCATTTGGCTGTGTGAGGGAAATGATATTAAATGTTGGTGATTTGCATCACTGAAAATTCCCATCAGGGGTTAAAATAACTGTGCTGTACAAAAATAACAATAAAACATCACTAAATACTATTTAGAAAATTTAAAATATTGATATTATAATACTAAATACTGAATATAGTTAATAAGTAGAATACCGGTCAACTGAAACTTGTTTAAATGTTATTAATTGATAAATATGTAAATTTACCCAGCAAACAATTTTAGGTTGTAAGAAAGTTTCTGTAACATTTCTAGGAACATTCAAAACATTCAGTTTTTTAGATGTTGTATTAATGTTGTTGCTTAGTTTTTATTTCTTATTGATTAACGTTATTGGTATGGTTATAAAAATTATTCATATTTATTCATACATTTTTTCATCCTATAACATTTTCAAAACATTCCATTAACAACTAAAGAATAACGTTTGATATATAACATTACAGTAACATTCCACAAATGTAACTAAAAGAACATTATTACTTTTAGATCTATTAGAACCTTTAGAAAATATTAGCCAATGTTCTGAGAACATTTTCTGTTAGCTGGGTAGTCTGTGCAATGTAAATGTTGAGTACAGCTAAGTAAATTAATTTAATGTACAGTACACTGATTTATTTCGGGGAATGACTTGTGCAAATAAATACAGTATTTGCAGAATAAAGCTCAAAAATGTTCCTTCATGAAAGTATACATGCATTACTGTGTTTGACTTTCATTCCTCACTTCTACACATGAGGGTCAGGAGGTCCATTTTAACATCCACATACAATCTGGCAACCATCATCTCCACAATCCTGCAATGAGAGTTTTTATGTTCTAATACCTCCAATTCATCTTTATTTACAAGCTGTTCAGTACATACAGATGGCAATATTTTTGCCATTATAGCAGTGGGCTCTGGTTCAAGGAAAGCTGGTTATAAAATTCAGTCCAGGCCACTGACACTTCTCTAGTCATTATCTGCTCTTTTACAGCACTAAATTGTGACCATGACTAAGTACTGAAGGCTTAAGACTAAAGGCAGACATGATTGTGCTAATGATGGTATGGACGGATGGGGCACTGGCAGGAAATGTGCCGCAGGTGTTGTATTATGGAACACAGTTCCTGATGAGTGCTGCTTGAGATAAACATGTGTGGAACCTTCAATGAAACCTTTGTGATGAAATACAGCTTAAGGTAAGAAACAAAAAATTGAATAAAAATACAATTAAATCAAATTAAAGTTCAGCTCGGCATGAAATTAAAATAATTCACATTTGATTGAACGGAATAAATATGTTAAATAAATATGATAAACACTTAAACATTTCATCAGCATTATATAAAGTTTTTCCACTGTAAAAGATTGACTTAATATTGTATTATTTAAATATGGATGCAGATGTTAAACTACAACATACCCAGCTAACAATTTTAGGTTAGGTAAGAATGTTTCCATTAAGTAACAAAAAAGTTTAAGGAACATTCAAAACATCCAGTTTTTTAGACATTTGTATTTAACTTTGAGAGAACCTTTAGGGAACACTGGCCAACGTTCTATGAATGTTTCCTGTTAGCTGGGTAGCCACTGAGTTTTATGTTATCATGACAGCTGAGCCTGATAACTTTGCCTTTGTAGCAGTGAACATAAAGACTTTACAGCATGCGATAATGAGGGCAGATAGATAGAAGCAAAGCAGAGTCTTAAGGCTACCACAGACTTGAAGCTCTGTCTTGATTTCCTCTGATTTCCTATTCCTGGCCATTGCAGCTCTTGTAAATCATTCCCAATTCCCTTAAACAAGCCAGTTGGATTAGGTTGGTTTAGATCATAAACATTTGCAGGGCCAGACCACCCAGGGAGTGAGACTCAGCCCTGACCGCTGCCTCGCTGCAAGCCACGGCCAGGTCCGAAAGCACAACACGCTCAGTGTGGTTTGTGTTTGCGGCACTTCCTGGACCCAGAAAGAGAGCGACAGAGAAAGGGAGAGAGAGCGAGGGCCCCATCTGCCATGGAAACAAAAACAGGCCCCCCCCACACTGTATTCATGGTCAGCCACCGATAGACTGTGACAGGGATAAACACATTGAGCTCCACGAGCTCCATACTCTTCTGTCCTGCACATTTCAGAAAGACCTTTTTCATTCACTGCTTGGAAAAAGAAAGAAATCTGCATTTACATGGCTTGCCAGGATGGCTTCACAGACATAATAATGCATGAAAACAGAGTGAAGGATTCTTGTTATGACAAGTAAAGAAACAGTAAAACATTTTGTGCTGTTTACTTGAGAGATTAAGGATTACCTTTGTCACAGCTAGCAGGGAACATTCTCAGAACGTCTCAGAATGTTCTCTAAAAGTTCTCAAATAGATCAAAAACGTTCCTGCAGTAACATGAGTAGAATGTTTTTAACATTATATGTCATATATCAAAACATAATTCTTAAATTGCAAGTGGAATGTTTTTAAAGCATTACAGAATCAAAAAATGTTCTTATAACCAAGCAGTAGCGTTAACAGTAACATTAATATAACATCTAAAAATGTTCGTAGAACATTCAAGTAACATTTTTAATGTTTTTGTTACTAATCAAAACGTTAGGGGAACGTTCTTACAACCTAAAATTGTCAGCTGGGGTGTGGTCGTTAAATATAGTGTGCAAGTGAGGCATCAGAGTCTTTAGTTTACTCCAAGTATTGGGTTAAAAGACCTGAGGAATTAGTCCAGAGTCTGACAGAGTCTAGGCACATGGTTTTCATTAATGCACAATTGGACTCTGCTGTAGTAGGTCTCCCAGTGAGTGCTAGTTGACATGGAGGTTGAACTGTGAGAATACACATTCACAGTCCCATTAGCAACTGATAATGGTGCATAAATCTCGACCACACAACCGCTCAGTTAGTTCCACGCTGAACAGCAGCACTGTCCAGTGGTGAAGGCCCTTATGATTGTCAATTTGTAAATCACGATGAGCAAAAATAATTGTAGGACCAAATGGCTTCGCTGTTTGGCCTTGGATGTGTTTGTGACTTTATAAATCCAGAACTTAACTACCGTCCTGTTTTTTTTCTTTTTTACAGGCAATCTGAATGCATTCATCTCGCCTTTGCACCAAACCGGGTATTTGTGTAAGTGATTATTGGTGCGTGTGTGTGTGACTAAAAACAGAGTGTATGTGTCATCCAGCAGCTTTTATGACCTTCCAGCTGCAAAAATGAATATGAAACCCTTTTTAAAAGGCATGATCTAATCCTTTACTCTTTTACACAACAAAATGTCATTGCTGGCAGCTCTGTGTCAAATAACCACCTGATTTTCAGACTGGTTGAGAGTTATTTGGAAAGCATTTAGAGAAGCAAAAAAGTAGAAATAAGGAAAGGATGGACTACTGGACTAACATTTCTCAACAGAAATCTCATTGCTTAATATGGTATGAATGCCCACCCTTCAGTTAAACAACATTAATAAAGGCATCATTTGTTTTTCTTACTCTAGAACAGAGTTTCCTTCTGCGTCCCAATTACACTATGCCCTAAAAATATATACTTGTTTTATGAAAAAGTATATACAATTTAGGGCATAGTAAAAAAATAACCAAGTTCCGTGACATACTGAACATAACTGATTATGTTCAAAGACAAAGTGATTGTTGTTGCCTAGGTAACATTTTTGACAACAGTTAACAATTACACACATCAAAATACAACTCCTTTTAAGCATTTCTTCCTTTATTATTTCTTATGTGACGTGAGAAACAATGAGTTGTGGGTAATATCAGCCGTCAGAGTGTGCAGGAATCTGCAAAAATCTGAATTTTACTTATTTCAGCAGGCTACTATTTGGGACATACTAGCCTTTATTTTGCGTACTATTTAGGATGGATAGTACAGGAATTGGGACAGAGGCTCCAATCCATGTTCCTGGAGGTCCACACACCTGCAGACTATAGCTCCAGCCTCCTCCAACACACCTGCCTGGATGTTTCTTACAGTCCTGAAGCCCTTGATTAGCTGGTTCAGGTGTTCATAATTAAGAGTTGGAGCTACATTCTGCACGTCTGTGGACCTTGCTTGAGATCTCTGCTTTAGAATGCGCTTCCATTTTCTTCCTGCTTATTTACATATTTCAGTCACATCTAAGATTGTTAGAGCTTGTCCTTCATATTATAACAAAGTGAAAGCATGTGAAAATGTAACATTAGGTCAAATTTAGTGGGCGGAGCAACGATGCGACTGCTTTCACATTGTGTAGTTTGAAACAGTGGCCATGACGCCCATGGAAAGTGAGAAACAGATAAAATAACATAACTGACGGCATTTAATTTAGATTACACACACGTTATATAATCATTGGTATCATTGTGTGTACCATAGCAAAAGCCTCGTATCCTACCGGTGCGACGGATGTACAAAAACGCTAGTGCCTTCAAATAACCAGGGTTGTGTGCCCTTCATTAAATCAACAATTTTATCTCAGCTGGTTTTACATAAAATTGCAGTATTTTACTGTAAAACACATACTCTATGTATTGATGCAGCAGTTTAAAATAACTTAATTATTAGGTGTATTGAGACAGTCTGTCCAGTATCCATTACCAGCTGGTTAGTGCTCTTTATGGACTTCATTAATGCTGGTATAACACACTGAAGGACTGTGGTCCCCAGAGAATTGTAATTTGTGATAACTGCACCAAAACTTATCATTAACTCCCCAGCTTTAAACACAGGCTTTGCAGGGTGACACTTCATAAAACCATTAAGATTTCTTGTAAACTCGGCATGTACATTGGTCTCCAGTCCAACAAGGGCCCGGAACTGAGGTGATGGAGGTGAGACACATCCCAGCCGTCTCTCCCTGCGCTGTCTGGTGGGCCACTCCCTTCCGGAGCTGGGGCCCTCTGTGTTCCAGACTTCTTGTGTAGGTGACTGTATGCGAGGGCTCATGACTGTTTTACATGCTGTCTGGGCTTGGCTTGCCTCATATCCCGCTTAGTTAATGATTACCATAACTCCTTATTGTGGCCAGCGTCCAGGCATAGAGTCACGGGCCAGCTCTGGATAATGAAAAGGAGAAAAATGGTCATAGGTAGAGACAGATTAAGGGTGCAAATCTCTAAAAAATGGTGTTCATGTTGTGGGATTTATTTTATAATGCTTAAGCATGTTAATTAAGTCAATTTAGCAATTTTTTCCCCATTACTCTCTGTATTCTGTTGTTTGTGAGTGTGTATTTGTGATTAAGAATTTATCATAATCTGGGTTTAGATCCTCACGTTAGTCTCTATCAATATTTAGCACATTATAAAATGTTTTCAAGCATGTTGCCGTGCAATTATTGGTTGTGTAAAACAGCAAAGACTTGGCAATATGTTGTTATATCAATATTTGAGCCAATACATTAATATGTGTACCACAATACATTAATATATGGACCACAGTAAATTAATGTATGTACCACAATAAATGTGGTAACACAAAACAATAATATATGGAACACAATGTATTACTATTTTTTTATGTTTTGTGTAAAATTTATCAAAACTGATGTAAAAACATCTGCATTTTCAATCACCTGCATTTATGCAATTATTTTCTTAGCTTATTGTGGGTTTGGTTTCAGCATTGTGTTTTAACTTCTTTCTACAGTGCGAATGATGGTGGTCAATCTGTGATGAAGCGAAAATTAACAAAAAATAATAATTATTGTCGTGATACGTAATACTTTATCAATATGAATTTTTCCCATCCCAGAACTGCTGCTTAAATTGCATTCATGAGTAATGGCAGGCACGCTGCATTTGTCAGTGACTGCGGCTGTATGAAATGATTTCTGTGTTTTTTGCCAATGGTCTGTTGGGGAAAAGAGAAGCTATAGATATGGAAGTTCACACAAACATATTCACACACGAGCATACACATCACACTGTCTGGTTCCTGTGATCTCTGTGTGTGTCTGCTTTGCTTGTGTCCACCCCGAACCCATCGGCCTGTGAGGTCTGTTAACCACACATACTCCCCACGCGGCTTCAAACATCCCCACTGTCTCCAGAGTCGTGCCCACACTATCTCTGCCTGTCTCTCTGCACGTGGGGAGCCTGCCTTCAGGCTCCCGGCACCGTATTTGGCTCACTCATCTACTGCGTTCTACATTGGGACTTTCTTGAGAAACACTGGTGTTATGTATCTTGCAATGGCTCATTATGGTTGGGGAATTTTCTGTTAATTGTGCTTCAGGCATATCTAAGCAGTGTTTAAACACTTCTTATTTTTATGGCCAGCTTGTCATACTCGAGGCATCTTACGAAATCTTTGATGGTGTGATTACACAGTCTTTGGTGCGTTCTGTGTTTACATGAATCACATCTTTGTGTATCCTGAGTCAGACAAATTGTGGAAGTTTTGCTCAGCTAGACCAAATAGCTGACTGGCTGGTTAGCGTGACCCAGTTTGCCTCTTCTGGTAGATGCTGTAACTACACCACACCATTTGGACACAAACCCTTTGTTTTCATTACTGACGGTCATTCAAAATTAACAGCGTACTGTGAAATATATACATACATATATATATATATATATATATATATATTTGTAAACAATTTATAGATTTCATAATTTTGTTTATAATTCATTATAGTATAGGACATATTTTACCAGTGTCCAATATTTTTGGAGAGATTTTAAAAGCACAAAATAGATTTATAGATTTCTTTGTCTGCTGTCAGGCTAAATCTAGGTCTCGGACCAAAGGGGGAACTCAGTAAAAAGTGTTGACCAGATTTATAGAGATTTGATTTATCCTTTGATGACAGGACAGGGAATAGCATGCAGATCCTGTGCCAAACACAACGGATATAATACTTTAGTGGTTGTGTGATGAATTTCTGATGTGTGGTGTGAGTTTTGTTGTACTAATATAGCATCTCTCACCTGCGCTATTCAGCATTACCGTCATGAATAATACTGTAATGCGTCTGTAATGAACTACTCAACATGCTCGGATCTGAACGCAGAAGATGGATGCAGGAGCAAACAATGGAATGATGACAGGTATAATGGCGCCCTCAACGACAATAATTACAGATTTGCAGCCTTGTATTTTTGAATGTCAGGTACCTCTAGGCAAAATACAGGGTATTTAGTCTCAAGCCTACTGAAGTGTTTTTGGTTCTCCCTCGTCATAATTAGACTGATGAGTGTCAGGCTTGTCCTTGGTGCCTCATTGTGGTTTGATGGAGATTTTGACTGCACTGTACTCAGGCTGTCAGACTCAGACATCCAGCTGGCTGTCCTGAGACATTTACTCAGCGGCCTCTGGGCTGATATCTGGCAGAATCGTCTCCATTCTCTGAGAATTCCACATTCTGCCTGCAGTGGCTGCCAGGCTCGGAACGCTGTCGGAAACGCTGTGGCTTTGGCTGAGCGCTGTGTGAGGTCCACCTTCACCGTGCGAGCAGTCTGCTGGCAGAACAAATATGGGTGGGACTTCTTGCTGCACACACACACACACACACACAGAGGCGTACTCAAAACACACTTTAGGATTTCATTTAGTAGGCTAATAAGGCCAGAGCTCAGACTGAGTCATGACTAAACTGTCTGATTCTTCTCTACACTCCACTGTGAAACTGACACTCTTCTTCCTATTACTGTAAAACATGTATTAAACTCTAGTCTAAAAACATCACAGAGGAAACATTTATTGCTAAGACGTTGCTCTTTCATAGCTCAGGAGACTTTACTGAGTTCTCAGTTATGTTTCATTTAAGTATCAACAACAAACACTAAAAAGAAATGTTGAGGTATGTAGTGAAATTGCCTCAGGGTCTCAGCTAATCATGAGCACAGTTTGAGAAAACGCTGAGATCTTCTCTGAAACCCTAGTGGAGATACACATAAGATTAGCCTCTGTTTCTCTAAAGAAAAAAATCAGCAGACCTAAGCAGATGTCTCAGTTTGCTCTCCATGTCATTCCCAGCTAACAGGAAACGTTTTCAGAACATTTGCTAACATTCTCTAAAAGTTATCTTAAAGTTATCAAAAAGTTGCAGTAATGTTGCTGCAGGAATATTAGTATATATATATATATATATATATATATATATAAAGAACGCTATTGAATTTAAAAAGTTTAAATAACGTTCTTATAACCAAGCAATGGTTATACACAGTGTCTGAAAAACTAGATGTTTTTAATGTTCCTAAATTCAAAATAACATTTTTAATGTTTTTGTTACTTAATTTTAGTATTGTTAGCTAAGTTTCTGTCTTCATGAGTTAAAATGATCTCATTTTTTGCTTATGTTTCTTTCCTATGGGGTTTAGCTGTAGCTAAAGTTGTTTGTTTAATGAGCAAAATAGTACCGATCCAATAAGAGTGCATGTTGTGACCATGAAATTATATCTGAAGTAATAATTCAACAAAGATGTTTTCCATAACAGCAAACCAAAACAGTTATCTTATTATTAAACATATACATGAGCTAACACTAGATCTGAAAGGCTGTTTTTATGAGAATTCTCCTCTCCTGGCAATCTTTCCCTGTAAACACACAGGGTGATGTTTGAAAAGCATCTCAGGATGACACGCATCTTAAAATAATCATTCCAAACTACAGTAAAGCCACCCAAGCAATGTTTTCATGTTTTCGCTGTGGCCGTGCACCTTTGTGTTTATTATGGAGTTCAGGTGCAGTAAGATGTCCCCGGAAGACTATTTGAGATGGAACCGTTTAAGTTTCTGTTGAAATAAATGTTTACAGCATTCCAAACATTTTGTGTGAGACAGTATGTGTGGTCCTGTCGGCACCTAGCAAGGGGTGCTGTCTTGTAAAGGTGTGTTTCAGTGTGCATGCTTGTTTTACCTGTGTGTGGTTACGCGTGTGTATTTGGAAGAGAGAACTATGTCTGAGTCTCTGTGTGTGGGAAGATGTCTGCACATGTGTGCTTCTGTGAGTCCCATAACTTTCTGACCAAAGTTTACACACGCTCACACACACACAGACACCCACAATTAAAAATAGAAAAAACATCTGTTTTAGCACTTACTGTAAAATTGTGTGCATTACATTCTTTTTGATATTTTGCATTTTTTACAAGAAAGAAAAAAGAAAGAATGAAAAACAGCCCAGCTAACAGGGAACTTTCTGTTGGGTAACATTCTCTAAAAGTTCTTTCATACAGTTTTACAGTTATATTATTAGGAATTTTTTACGTTATAGTCATAAATATCAAAACGTTATTTTTGATATTTAGTTGTAGTTGTAAGTGTGACATTTTAAAAATGTTACAGAATTATAATAATGTTGGAATAACAAGAATAATACAAGTAATAATGTAAATACAGCCTTTAAAACTGTGTTCTTAGAACATTTTTTTTTAATTGACGCTTTTGTTACTTAATGGAAACATTAGGGAAATGTTACAACCTATCAAATCTTACAACCTAAAATTGTTAGCTGGGATACTGTCTACTTGTTGGGGACTTTGCTGACCATGTACTCTTATTTATATTTATTCATACCTGTTTGCATGCTAATTCATGCACACAGACAGCACATGTGCTTGCATGTATGGAAAAGTAAGATGGTTCCATTGAGACTGTAAAAGCAACACCATAAAATGTGTGGTAGCAATTGTGTGAATTAAGGAGACTTTTTATATGATTATATGAGTGAGAGAGAGAGAGAGAGAGGGAGAGAGAGGAAGGAGGGTGGGGTGGTGGGGAATTGCCATATTTCAATGAGTGTCTTGTACCACTATTTTTTTGTAGTGACTTGAATGGTTTTCTGTTTGCACAGCACCTCTTGGTGGTCAGGTGGCGTATTGCAACTCTATATTATCTGCAGACAGGTCGTGATTTCCACCAAGCTGTGTCCAGGTTCATGAGTCTACTCACGCAGGGCCAGGGGCCTGGGGACTGAGGGGGCCAAAAAAAGGGGGCCGGCGAATGAGAATTCCTGCCTGCTATGGCTGGTAGCAGCTTCCGCTTACTCTGGGAAATCGGTTGAACTGAAGCCATCCTGTGAATCCCCACGCGGAAATAAATCATTCCTAACTAGCCCCCTCACACCGAGGTTCAGTCCAAAGAACCAGGCATGTGTTTCAGCCCACTACAATGAATGTGCGGTGGTGTGTGTGTGTGTGAGCGTGCACATATGTGCTGTGTCTAGATGTGTGGCAGTGTTTCTATGTGCTATTGTGTGTGTGTGTGAATGTGTGTGTTCAGCTGGATTCATCTTTTATCCCTCTCCCTAGAATAATAATCCTTTCCTACAACGAAATGGGAGAAATGCTAAAAAGACTGTAGAAATGAGAGGGAATAGTTTCTACCCAGCTAACAGGGAACATTCTCAAAACATTGGCAAATGTGTTCCAAAAGTTCTTTTAAAGTGATCAAAAAACATTCTTGCAGTACCGTTAGTAGAACTTTTTTCATGTCATATATAATATATTAAAAACGTTATTTGCAAGTTTTTCACAGGATTTCTAAAAAAAGTTTTAAAAACCAATTAAAAAAGCTTAAGTAATGTTCTAATAATCATACAGTAATGGTAATACAACATCTAAAAACTGGACAACAACTTAAACTGATTAGAAAGGTCTTTAAAAGTTAGTAGCTTTCGAAATAATGTTTTTAAAGTTTTTATTATTTAGGAAAATTAGGGAAACATTCTTCCAACCTAAAATTGTTAGCTGAGTGCCCCATATGGTGTTTTTCTATTTCTCACTTTGACCTAAAAAAGGTAGAGATTATAAATAACACATGCGTGACAGTGGTGAAGACACTTTTAGTAGCTTTCATAAGCATGTGGTCATTCACGAAGTTCCTACCCAGCCATGTGTGCTCAGTCAATGACAAGCACACACATGAAAAACATCAAAACATCAATTTTTCTTAAGTTCTTAGTGAAATATTTCTAAAATGTTACACAATTAAATGTTTGAATAACGTTCTTATAACCAAGCAATAATGTTAATACGTCTAAAAAACTGGACATTTAGATCTGGACATGTTCCTAGATCTTTTAAAATAACATTTTTAATGTTTTTGTTACTTAATGGAAACATTAGGGAAACATTCTTAAATGATAAAAATGAATGATAAACTTAAAATTGTTAACTGGGTACTTTGTGTGTGATTTATATGCCACTGTCAAAATGTGTTTCTACGCCATTCGTAAGCCAATTATAAGTTATGTTAAAGTATTTTAACAGAAAATTACACATTTTACCTCTAAGCATCTGCTGAATTTACTGAAACAAGAAAGACAGGCTTAACATAACCACATTAGGCCACTGTCTGTCCTTCTCTTTCACTCTGTATCTCTTTCTCACTTGTTTTTTGAACGGACACACACGCAGGGTACAGTGGGTCTGCTTGGCAGCTGGCATCCCAACAGCATCACTTCATTGAATTAATGCCAGTGGGAGTGGCACAGAGACCACCCCAATACAGTTCATCAGCCCCTCTGCCACACTCATCAACATACTGGACTACAGATTAGTACTAACTGAAAGAATAAGATTAAACTGATTACTATCGTAATAAAAAAGTATCATCCTGGGATCAGCCTAAAGGGGTTTATTTAACAGTGATTATGCTGATTATCCCACTTATTACATGGCTACTTACTGAAACACTGATTTTGAATTTATTTTGTCAGAAAAAAGTGTTGCTGTGCGATGAAAAACATAGAACTATTACAGCGTAGTTTAGTGGTTATGCAATAATTGACCAAACAGAATAATAATTTTATAGTTGACTGAACAAAATCAAGTATTCCAGGAAGTCTTGTAGTCAAATGAAATCATTTTAAATGGAAATTTTCTACTGTACAAAATGAAGAACCAAACTGGGGTGACCATTTCATCTAACCACAGTATGTTTTATACTGGTTTGTAGACAGATCTCAGCTGTGTGACTTGGAAATTGGACTCGATGAGTGATGTCATTTAATTATGTAAATTAGTTGCACTGTAACCTCCATAACATATCCTCTTTCTCTGATGATACGCTCACAGTCCGGAGACTTTTATTTTAATATTTGCTCAGCTGAGCAATGCCAAAGTTCCAGGTAGTATAAACACTGGAGCGAGTCTGTAAAATATATTATTTGCTTTAACTGACCACATTTACAATTCACAAATCATATGATTGTTCCCATGAGAATGACACGAGCTATTATATGTACATGTTATCGCCCACCTAGGATTTCTTTTATATTTTTGTACAAGTTAAATATACTTTCAGTGGGTTCTTAAATGGTTCCTGAAAATCCAAAGAATCACGTCTATTGTCCAATTTTAACTGATGAAACAGATGGAATATTTGCTGATGAAGCTCATACCGAGGTCTGTCATTAGCGGACATGGTCAGCCAATCAATGGCTCACATGTGGCCAGTGCAGGAAGGCAGATTTGGGGGAAGTGGTACAGGGACTTTCCAGGCCTGACCATACTGCACTAGAGCTGCTCTCCCTGCTTGACCAGACCTTGGCTCAATAAAAGTAAATTTATACAGATTTAAAAATAAGTTATTTAGGTGTAATTTTAAAGCCCAGTTGCCCACACAATATTAAATAATACGTCACTTTAATTGTAGGCAACTGATAAATAAGAACGATTAGACAACAATTTGTTAAGAAAAACAATCGTATATTAGAAAGTGTCTTGTTCTGTTGCTGTTGTTTCACATTATACTAATGTGTAACTCATCTGCAAGTTTGTTTTGGTTTGGGTTTCTGTTTAACTGATTCTGAAGCAGCTTTGTCATTCACCGTATCAGCCCACGGGCCTGTTTTCTCACTTGTTCCCAAACTACAGGCATGGCTCCATTCACATGTGTCACTGCTGATTAATGATTGCCCTCTAGTGGGAGACTCAGGCTTTCACTCATATGCTGCTTTACACAAACAGGAGAGTCATTACTCCCTGTTATATTCTAAACTGGCAACTTTCATTTGTAAACCCCTTAGATATTACCAATTACTAAAATCTAATCTCTGTTTCATCAGCACTCAGTTTCATCATCAACTTCTTTTTCTTATTTCCATGTATTTAATTATTTATGAAATTATCTTTTCAATGTTTTGAAAAAGTTTTTGGACCAGTAACTGTGACTAAATTAGCTGTAGTCTGTAGCAGAAAAACAGGGCTATAAGTTC
>JAZGTJ010010506.1:0-18008 GCA_036877575.1 Botia almorhae
TGCGTCCAAATGCCTTAAATATTTAACAATCATAATTTATGACTAACTTTTCACCTACAATGGGTGCGTATTACAGTTCTGAACTAGTAGCGCAATGTAACCTATTTGTTTATTTGCGTAAGCATAACGTGTGTGTATAAATACCTCATTGTGCTTTAATGGGAGTGCTTTGCATGTGGTTGTACTTTAAGGGGCATAAGTGTCCAAACAAGCGAAATAAAACCCCAAGAGGGTGCTGAAATGTGTTAGTATGTGGTGCTGTAGTTTTTAGTTACATTCAATTAATGCAATTCAAAGAAGAATCTTTCCGCCGTTTCCGCTAGTAAACAAACGGTAAATGTGGGCTGGGATGATTTTGCATGTCACTTTCTGCTTCTCTCACTCATCTTGTTTCTCAGAACTGCAATTGAACAGACCGTCAATCTGTTTTCAGTGTTTTCTAACAGTGAGGAGTGAATTCAAAGCTTACTGTGAGTAGAGCTGCTTGTCTTGTACCCATAAGGCTTTAATTTAGCGTTTGAATACGGTCGGCCAGGTCTTTTTGCTCTGTGTTTCTGTAGAATTACAGAAAGTGATAATTATTTTTCCCATTAGAAGCGAATCTGGTTTACCTTTCTTCATGAGAGGGACTTTACATTGTCTGAATGCATCATTACTGCTATTATTGAGTACACTGTAGTACTTATGTCGTAATTGGCATTTTCATCACAACACATTATTTAGACATGAACATGTACTCTTATTTTGAGAATGGCAAAATCACTATTTGAACTGTCATAGACATCACTTCATAAGAAAACTGATTAGTGGCAATTAACACACGGAGGTCCCGATACAAGAAAGACTATGAAAGGCTTTATAGTCGATGATTTGTGTAGCCTCACACTGGTTTTGATTTGATGGATTTCTCCAGCAGATGTGACATAAGCAATAGTACCATCATGTTTCGCTAACAGACAGAACCGTAGATCCTAAAGCACAATGTGTGATGCATGTCTTTCTCAGGTTTTAATATGCGTATGAGAATGGATACATGTTCAAATATTTTACCATTCATATCTCTGATGTTTTTTCTGCTGCTGACAAAGAAGAAAACACAAAATGAACAAATAAAAACAACTAACCTGCCAGTGTAAGACTTCGGCTCTTTGTACGAGATCCTGCTGTGTGCTGTTCTGCGCAATGTTTCTGACATGAGTATTTTATAGCTCAAGTAGAAAAATATTTAAGCAATAGCTTGGTGATTATGCTGTATGATAACTAGATAAGTGTATATTGCATAAAAAAGAGAAAATCTTAGATTCACTTTTGGTGAATTTTGTACTGTATTTATTACTAATGACAATGTAAAAAGTTGCATACCATAACCCAAATTTTCTTTTTTAATTTCTTGTCTATGACCCTTTTTTATGTTTTTTTTTCAATAAAATGTTAAAAACGTTTTAAAAAAGATAGCATTGTGAAGTTTCTTTAGCTCACTGACGTGATTTACCTGTTCTGACCCACTGCAGGATTGTCTGATGCTCTGTGGCAAACACATTTAAACTAATAAATAAAGGCAAATATATAAACCATAGGAAATAATGAATAAAATGCCTGTGATTTACCACAGAAGAGAAAAAGAACCAGAGAGAGAAAATGAAGAGACGTGAGACTGAATCTAGTAACAGAATACAATATCCACTTGTAAATGTAGCTTGTAGACTCGGCTTGTTGGTTCTTAAGGCAAAATGTTTAATGCTGAAGTCACTTGTAAGTTGCTTTGGATAAAAGCGTCTGCTAAATGAATAACTGTAAAATGTAATGTAAATGAATCTGTGACAGCCAATCTGTTCATGAATCATGAATGATGTTCTCAGCTTTTCATGGGTGCAGGAGAGATCCAGATCAATTAATTGACCAATTAAGAGAGAGATCAATTACCTGCCTGCAGGACACACCCACAACTTTCCCTCTTTCTCTAACCTAAGTGTTTTCAAATCTCACCACGTGGAGGTTTATTTTCTTTTTGTTCAAAGCCTGAACTAAACTGAACGGACGTTTAACAGCTCAAGTGTTTTTAATATTTGGGATACAGCACTCTCTGGATCTGGCCATCTGCTTTGTTTTTGTCCAGCCACTTTCCACAAACAAAGATGGTTGTCACCCAGTTGGCAGTGTTTGTGACCTCCACACATTCCAAAAACCAGCCAGGAGACATGCTGCTGTTGTCATGTTCCACTTTGACCCTCAGAAGTTCCCCCAGGTCCAGCATCTCCAGTAGAAACCGATCCGTGCGTCCTCGTTCAAACAGGTTCCTGAACTTCTGCTTCAGCGCTCGTTTCCCAGAATCTCCATTCACACCGTAAATGGTGATGAAGACGTTGGCATCGGTCGCCGCCTCCTTGATGTCTCCAGTGATAACGATAATTTCGTATTTCACCGGAACTAAACTGCGGACTTTACTAGCAAAACTCTCCACGGATTTGGTGCACTCAAAAGTCATGAATTCATGTTTCTTTGCTGCCAGTGGTATCCGTGCGTCACAGGTAAAGTAATATCTGTGGAGTGAAAAGAATGAATGACAGCGTTCTGCTCTCAGATGTGTCACACACACACACACACACACACGTGAGCGAGACTCACTTGTTTCCCAGCTCTCTGTCTGTTACAAGCACTTCCTGCACGTGCCAGAAAGAGACACACTTCACCTTTTTCTCTTTTGCTATGTGGCCCAAACAAATGCCAACAACATCTCCCAGAGCTTTAGAGGAAAACTCAAAGGTGTCTGTGGCCCCACTGCAACACACAGGCACAACACACTTGCTTTTATACACACATTGAGAAATTGGTGTTGCTGCACGTTTTTATCTGATTCTCTGTGCTTTGAAACAATTAGCATTTTGTGAAAAGCTCCATACAGTTCAATATGAAATATGATTGAGCAGGTATTTTCTCGGCATGTAACCAGCACGGTTTAAAACTTGTTTGGCACACAATTTGTCAGTGGGAAGTGCCTTGCTGTTGTCTGGGATACGTTAGGGCACATTACAAATTTGATTTTTGACCTCCTGATGTTTCACAGTGCAGGTGTTATATGTGTGATGTCACCGTAAAAATCTCTTCTTTTTTGATGAGTTTTCCAGCATGAACTCTTTCGAACGCCCTTTTCGCCCCTCTAGCACGATCCAGGCGCTTTCTTTTGTCTCTGCATCCTCAGAACTGGATGTTGTGATTTCAATTTCATATTCTGAAAAGATTACGACAAAATACTTCAAAATACAAATTCAGTGTATCTGACTGGATGTTAAAACAACGAGGACTCTTCGTACTGGTCTTGTCACTGAGATCCAGAACATCATTATTGGCACATGCCAGTTCTCTCATGATCTGACCATCATCCTCGTTTTTGGACAGCCATCGGTCACAGGGGAAGCGGAAGGTTTCATTGAGGAGTTCATCCTTCACGTCGATGTACTCCAGGTGCCAGCCAGGAGCAGGACCTGACAGTCAGGAGTCAGGTGTACAGAAAGGAACACAGAAACATCAAAGCAAACAGAACATTTTATTGTGCGTCAGTCTCAATTATGAAACACATACGTTTCGGCCCACTGCGTCTGTGTACTGCTGTTTCTAAAGAACTGCATTGATAGTGGAAGCATTTTTTTGATCAATAACTTGACATTTTCTTTGCTGTGAATCATGCCTAACAACAGCCCTGAGTTGTTTTAGCTTCACTAAACCACGGCTGTCTGTGGTTTATTGCTTTGTCACATTACAATAGTGTGAACATATTTGTGTAAATTTCATACATAAATTCCAGTCTGCAACATTTACCTTAAGACAAAGGAATCAGTCACAAACTGAAGATCTAAAGTGAGACCTGGTTCAGATGTGTGTTTGCACATACAAACACTCAGAACATTTACTAACGTACTGAAATTATAAACTGTGCATCACCTTTATTGTTGTGCCAGACTCTGACTTTTGACAGCTCTCCCAGGCTGAGCACATCTAGGAAGCGGAAAACATCCACCTGTTTGCGCTCAAACTTGTTTCTGTTGTTGCTTTCCTTCAGTGTCAGAGTTCCTGTGTCACCGTTCTCCCCAAACACCATCAGAAACACATTAGCATCTGTGCCTGCACCTGCAGAAGGTTTCAGAAAAGATCTCAACATGAACTCATCAATGAGCTCTGCTATTCACATGAACTTTATAAATGTACATGTCATTTCAAGGGGGCACACAAAACCCTCCAGAAGTATCGTTCATATTTGACCTACCAGCAACATCACTGGTTTTAACCTGAATGACGTATGTGGTCTTCTCCACCATCTCCTCACCATCCACCACAGCAGGAAGCTCACAGACTTTGGTCCTCTTGGGTCCTTTGGTTTTGGAGAGCCAGTCTTCATAGGTGAACGCGTACACCTCCTCTGTGATCAGGTTCTTCAAGATCATCTGGGCCATGTGACGTCAACAACGAACCAAGAGCATTGTTATAGTTTTACACATAATTACATCATTCAGTTTTTATTAGGTGAGATTCACAGACTCACCTTGTCAAGAAACCAATCAGGGCGACTTCCTGTTCCGTCGATGCGAACCCGTAGTTTCTTCAGGGGGGCGATGTCATCGATCTCCAGATTAAATGAGTCCTCTTGTCCTCGTTCAAACCTGTTACAAACCCACATAGCCACAGTAACAGGAGGAAATTGTGCTTTTTTGCTTCATTAATCCTAGTTTCCTGAATTCAAATCTGAAATATAATTCTGCATGCTGTTTGTCTCAGCTGAACCCTACAGCTGACGTAGGCAGGAACAAACTGTTACCTTCTGAGACAAACACTCAGAATCCATAATCTTATTGTATGTCACACTAACAGTAATCTTTCTCGTGTGTAATACGATGAACGTGTGAATTCTGAGAGCGACTTCTGATAGCGAGATCATTGATGAAATTAAAAACATTCTTTTAATCTGGTACCTGTCCTCATTTTTAGAAAGCAGCATTTCCTCTGTGCTCCCATTGGCTCCAAACACAGTTATATAGATGTTGGTGTCAGTGCCAGCATTTTGGGTGTCTCCTGTTACGACTGTCACTTCATAAACCACCTGAAAGAAAAACAAGAGGCAGAAGTAAGATGACAAGATTCAGTAAACTGACCTGCACTGAGCACCACCCCATGACAGTTCAGTGCACGGGAGTGTTTGGACCTTTCGAATAATACTGATAGTTGTAGCGTCCAGTATGTTGAAGACTCGTGCTGTGAGACCGTCTCCTCTGTCTTTGGCAAGCCAGCACTTGCACAGGAAGTTGTATTGAATGCCTTTAGTGGGAACAGCCACAGAAAGTTCATCAACAAGCCAACAGCTCTCTGGAGTTGCTCCATTATGACCTAGCTGAGAAAGGGAAATCTTCAGGTTAATGGTGAACGGCTCACACATTTATTGGTTTTAGTCATACATTTACTGGTGGAATTGTGTGACGACCAAAACACACCAAACCAGTAAGTGCTGAATGCAACTAGACGGTTCTGAAACGCATCAGGCCGCCATGATCTGACATGCTTTACTGGGTCTGTACAGCATCAGTCTAGCACTGAGATCCAGACCAGACTTCAGCAGATCTGTTTTTCCTAAACACCATGTCATGAGTCAGATCAGGTCATGACGCAGAGAGAATACACTCAAACATCTTAATGAAACAACATTCAGTTTACCGCTAACAGTTTCACTGCTGGTGAAGTGCAACAGTTATTGTACCAAAGAAACAGATTTGTTGTGAAGAAGCAAAAGTCAATACTGAACTGGAACAGAATGTGTGTTTGCTGCAGAAAGATGGAAAATGACTGTTTACACACACACACACAGCTTTTCCAGAGCATCCAGTGATGGATTGTGGGTAATTTGTGAAGGTTCACGCTAAAATGCCTTGAATTTGCCCCAAAGTGACAGAGATTTGTTTTATGAAAACGTTTGTTTCATGTCTCACCTCCACCCTCTTAATTTCACCCACATCTAACCCATAACACTGAAAGTGCTCCATCCCCCCCGCAGCGAAACATTTCTTCCCCTCGGGCAGATCCAGCCAGAGTCGCTCCGTCTCCAGGTCATTAAGTCCCATTATGATGATGTAGACGCGGCTGGAGGTGCTGGCATCCCGGTCGTCTCCTGTGGACACGGTGAAGTGGTACGGAATCACTGCAAACACACCACCAGACAAAACATGACTGATGACATCACAGCACATGTGATCTATGACATCAGCAGGTCAGAGTGAAGTGTGAACAGACTTGGACCCTCTTCCAGAATGACAGCCTTCTTCTTCTTCCTCTTTTTGTTCATGTTTCCATCCAGACCTGCTTTTGAGTTCTGCGTGCTCTTCACATTACTGGGGTTCCTTACACCCTCATATCCCTAATTTTTTACAGCAGAAAACACAATGTCACATGATGAAAATAAATTCATGATTTACTCACCGGATGCTTCTTTAAACCTCAACATCAGCTCAGTGCAAAACCGAGAAGTGTTTTAAAGGGAAAGATTGTGTCACAGGTCATCGGTGAGGATAAGAAACTACAGTCTGGCTCCAGAGGAAGCACATGTGTTCTGTCTTCTACAGCTTAATGATAGTTCATGATACTTTTAGCCTTTTATAGAGTTATAAACCGTTGTTTTATAAGTAAAAAAAAATCAATGAAAACAGTCGTTTCAAATGATTTTCTGTTTCACCAAAAAAACAGACGAGCAGAGAATTGAAAGAATGTGTGGGCTTATCTTACATTCTGTAACAAATACATTAAAAGCACTGTCTGTCATACTGAGAAGTGAGATGCCAGTCTCTGTTACCTTGACAAAGAAGGTTCTCTCCATCCGCTTGTCCTCTTTATTTCTGGCAAGCCATCGCTCACACAAGAACATATAAACTTCTTCTGTCTCCATGTCAACAACCTCCACCTGGTCCAGGTACCAGTCTGCTCCAGCCAATGAATTATCATGACCAATTCTGATTTTAAAGACCTGACCAAGATCCACAGCCTCAATGCTAAATTTATCAACCTAATCACAGAAAAGGTGAGTCACTCACTGGACCTCTAGAAGGTTCTGCAGTAGCCAAATCTGACAGCAGTTTTACTCAAATATTTTTCCGGAAAAACAGGATGATAAATGGTGTGACAGTTTGAAGATTTACCGCGCCTCTCTCAAATTTGTTCTTATTGGTCTCAGATTTGCTGAGTTTACGTTCTCCAGTATCTCCCAGGTCTCCATAGATGGTCAGAAACACATTAGCATCGGTTCCTGCTCCGTACATGTCGCCTGTCCTTACAGAAACTTTATATGTGTGCGCTGAATAGAGAGAGAACCACAGTTACCACGAGAGAGATACATAAACAACAACACATTACAACAACACATTACAATACACATTCAACAGACACTGACACATACACAACACATACACCACACACCGACACACACTACACGTCACATGATCTCTCTTACTCTCAAGAGCATCTTCCACCTCAATCTCGCTGTGCTTCAGGGTTCCATCTCTCTGGAGTTTCTCTGTGATGATGTCAGAGGGTACAAGCTCTCTCACTGTCTCTCCATCATCCTCAGACTTTGCCAGCCAGCGTTCACAGGGAAAGATGGTGGTTTCTGAGCCCTTGATAGAATGGTTGCACATTATTAACTGTAGTGCATCTGTGAGCTACAAACTTCTGCTTAAAGCTTTTTGCATCAGTCTGCAGATAACGCGTTTGCTTTGATATAATTTAACAGGTCACTGTACATATATTTTCTTATATTGTTTGAATGATCTCATGTTCTTTGACATGGAACTCAGTCACCTTTCCTTTTCTTAAAAGCCGTCTTATCTCCACCCTGTCCAGATGCCAACCAGGGTTTGTGCCTTTGTTATCATGTCCGATTCGAATTTTCTCCAGGATATCTCCTACGTCTTCCAACTCCACAGAGACAACAGAGCACACCAATCAGAACGTAAAACCTTAAGAGACATCCGTGGTAAGATTCTTCTGGACTCGTACCTCCACTATGAACATGTTCTCCGCTCCTCGTTCAAAGTACATGCGCCGTTCTCTCTTGTTAACACACAAATGCTTCTGCTGAGTGCACAGGCCCTTCTGTCCATACAGAACTATGAAAACATCCGCATCTGTCCCCGCAGCAAACTCCTCGCTCGTGAACGTGGTGATTTCATAAGGAACAACTGAACGACAGAAGACAAATCAAAGACATTTCTGCAGATGAGCAAATTCAAAGCTGCAATCCGTCACTTTTGCCTATATATCGCCATCTCCATTTTAGACATGCAAGTTACTTTTTTGGAGATTTTCTGAATGTGGATGAGCTGTTGAAGTTTGGTAAGAACATGCTACACACGCTGCACAACCCCAGCCCCCACCCACACCATTAAGTAACTGCTTACATACGTGATTTAACCACAAATCAAATTAAACATTTCCTTCATAATCTAACCCAACAGCTGAAATATGAAGTCATTATTATAAGCTTACTGTATAGTTTTGAACACTGATCTGTACTGTTATGTACTTGCTCATAACTGATTTTTGTTCATTTTTCACTAAAAAACAGATTGCAGCTTTAAGTCAGTGACGCCCTGCGTCCGCTTCTTACAGGGGGTGTACAGTTCGGTCTGCAGGTCTGCAGGATAAAGATCTCGAATTATTGCTCCATCATCTTCTCCAAAGTCCAGCCAGCGACCACAGGGGAAGCGTAACCTCTGACCCTGTGAAGGGGCATCAATCTCCACCCAGTCCAAGAACCAGCCGGCTGACCCTCCTGGACAAACAGAGAACCAAGGGGCATCAAAATGTGTGAAGTCAAAACAGTAAGGAAAAATATTTATTCCTCTGTGAATCTTTGATAACATAAATGCAGTGATTCTGTCCGGTTGCCGAGCAACTTAACACTGTTTGCTGTTAGAAGCAGTCAGCTGTCAAAACAAACCTGTCATTGAGTTTAATCTGGATTCACATTCACACAAACTTAATGACAGTTACAGATACCCGAGTTATCATGTCCAATTCTTAGTTTCTGAAGATCTCCAAGATCAACGGCCTCCACTGTAAACTCGTCGATGATTCCCTTCTCAAACTTGTTTTTGTGGGACTTTGAGGCTTTGAGGTTGATAATTCCTGGGCAGAACATGATGACAGTATTCTGATTTTTCAGTGGACAGTGTATCGACCAGCTCTTTTGTAATCATGTGTCTTTACCCGTGTCATCATTTTCTCCATAAAGAATAGCAAAGACGTTGGCATCTGTTCCTGCATGTTTCTTCTCTCCTGTCTTGATCCTCAGGGTGTATGTTGTTGACATGGCTACAAAACAGAAATGAGACCCATTCAATGATAATCAAGCATTGCATATACGTATATGATGACAGCACAGACTCAGACTCACCTTTCTGCTCCAAGCCCAGTGTGGCCCCTGATTCCTCCTCATCCTCGTCCTTCCTCATGAAGGCCTCATCCACTGGAACGAGCTCTCGTGCGATCTGACCATCATCTTCATCAACTGCTAGCCAGCGATTACAGGGGAAGTAATACCTACAGCGTGACCCAACAAACCCTTACAGACCTCTGACATGTTGATAGAGTCACATAACAACATACTTCTGCATACACAATTTTCATATATGTAACAAATCTATGACATGTCTGTGTTTGTGCATACACTTTGAATCTCTTGTGTTCTTCTCCTAAATGGTGGTTTAATGGACACTGAACTCACGTGGTGTCGTCTTTAGTGTCCACGATTTCCACCCGGTCCAGGTACCAGGCTGACTGACGGCTGTTGTCGTGGCGAATTCTCAGTTTCTTCAGAGGACCCAGTTCTACTGCACTGATGGTAAAAACATCCTCCTACATTCACCAGCAGATGCTGAGGTTAGTTGTGACAGAGGAAGCATGAATCTAAGATTTGATGAGCACTGATATCAACTGTGAGTTGATGTATTTCCTACTAAACAGGAAGTTTACATCGACTAGAAATACTGAAAATTGCAAATGTATTTATGTTCTAGAAATGATTTTAGTCAACTTCTAGCAGTGAATAACACAGAGACGCTCAAAGGTATCAGACGTGGACACACAGCCACAGACCTCGTGAACTGGATCTTTGATCCAGTGAAGATTCTGAGCGGTCTGTGGAATGTGTGCTGAATAATTCATCAGCTCACATTAACAGATGAGAAAGACAACACCACCATATCTACTGTTAATAACAGCAGGTCTGAGATCAGATTTCCTCGCTTCCTCCAGTCAGGGAGATTTACACCTCTAACACTCACCTGTCCACGTTCAAATTTGTTGAGATGGTTGGACTTCCTCAGGGGGCGTTCACCTGTGTCTCCGTTCTCACCATAAATGTTAATGAAAACGTTAGCATCGGTTCCAGAGCCCAGCATGTTTCCTGTGAACACGCTCACCTCATACGTGTTTTCTGGAGCAGAAAGATGTGAAATGATTAAACAATTTGTTCTGCAAGGACTTCGGCTGTAATTATCTGTGCTTTGCTCATGTGGTCATCACAGGTTAAAGATTGATGTTGAATGAGATCTGCACCTTCCAGCTCCTCGTTGTCCTCTGGCAGAAGCTCTACCACCATCTCTCCATCTTCCTCATCAGAGGCCAGCCAGCGATCGCAAGGGAATATGTACGTCAACACCACCTCACGCATCTCCTCTTCACCACCCTCATCTTCATCTTCCTCTTTTTTCTTCTTCTTCTTTTTCTTTTTGTCTTCCTTCTTCTCTTTGGGCACCATGGCCATGACCAGACGCTTTATCTCCACATGGTCCAGGTACCAGCCGGAACCGACACCTGTGTCATCATTACTGATGCGGACCTTAAAGATCTTCCCCACCTCTTTGGCTTCAATCTGTTGTACAGACACCAGATCACAGATCACACAAAACAACAACAGTCTCTATAAGTTTGACATTTTCTCCTATACACAGTTTTCAGGCTTGGTCAGCACAGTATGTTTCACACAAAGAGGTTCACATTATCCTTTATACAGTGCGTCACATGGCTGTAAGGTACTGTAGATTAACATGTTAAACCAATAATAAAAACGTTAGTAAAGGTTTAGTAACATAATAGCAAAGGTAGCACTCTGACAATATATTTACAATGGCAATAAAAGTCTAACTTCACATGCTTCAGCATTTTAAAGCTCTCTTAATTAAAACTCAAATAAAAATTGTTGCATTTGTTGACTTTTATACATTAACACACTGTGTGTGTGTAATACTGTGACGTGTGTGGGTGTGATAATGTGATGCATGTGTGTAATACTGTGATGTGTATGTGTGTGTGATACTACGATGGGTGAATGTGGCACTGTGGTGTGTGTGTGTGATACTGTGATGTCTGTGTGTGCGATACTGCGATGTGTGTGTGCGATACTGCGATGTGTGTGTGTGTTATACTGTGGTGTGTGTGTGTGAGAGATACTGTGATGTCTGTGTGTGTGTGATACTTTGATGTGTGTGTGTTATACTGTGGTGTGTGTGTGTGTGTGTGTGAGAGATACTGTGATGTCTGTGTGTGTGTGTGTGTGTGTGTGTGATACTTTGATGTGTGTGTGCGATACTGCGATTTGTGAGTGTGATACTGCGATGTGTTTGTGTGATACCGCGACGTGTGTGTGTTATACTGTGGTGTGTGTGTGTGTGAGATACTTTGATGTCTGTCTGTGTGTGTGTGTGTGTGTGTGTGTGTGATACTTTGATGTGTGTGTGCGATGATATGTGTGTGATACTGTGATGTGTGAAATTGTGAAGTGTTGAAATTGATGAAGGTTAAACACTAACATTACCTTGAAAATCTCTGTTGTTCCTCTTTCAAAGTTATTGGACCTGCTGCTCAGATTGAGGACTTCAGTTTTTCCTTGATCTCCATATATCTGGATAAAAACGTTGGCGTTTGTGCCACCAGCCCACATGTCTCCCGTCACAACTGTAATCTCATAGTTGATCACTACAGAGAACAACACAGAGGATGAAATAAACACAGGCAACAGTGAAACATCATGTAGAACTTCAGCACAGGTCTTTACATTGTTCCACATCCAGTATTTCACTTGGATAAATCTCCACTTCAGTTTTCCCATCAGCCTCGTCTCTGCACAGCCAGCGGTGACTGGGGAACATGTACTGTTTACCCTGATTAGGCACCATGATCTGAACACTGTCCAGGAACCAGCCCGCACGCATCCCTTCATTAGTGTGACCAATCAGGAGACGGCTGATCTGCATTGCAGAAAAACAGCAGAACATCGGAATTACAGTGACGCTTCTGTCAGTTAATGAAAACATACGATTGAGAGGTTCACAAAACCCTCAGAAGTGCACACAGTTCACACCTGCCCGATATCAAGGGTGTCGACGGTGAAAATATCAACCCGTCCCGTCTCAAAGTAATTGCGCAGGTTGTTGTCAGAGACGGCCAGCATCATTCGACTGGTGTCTCCTTTCTCTCCATACAACTTCACAAAGACTTTAGAGTCTGAACTTCCTCCACTTACGTTTCCGGTCTTAACAGCGATGTGATAGCTGACGTCTGCAACACAGTTCAGCTCACAGTCATCTTCTATCAACTGAACACACAAATGACCTTTTTTCTAAACTCTGATTATGCATGATTATATGTGTGTATATATATATGATTATATACCACTACATTATTAAGATAACACAACACACTGTATAGTCTTTGCCCATCTGCGAATGGCACCAACTCACGAACAATCTGTCCATCGTCTTCATTACGATCCAGCCATCTGTAAAGATAAAGGACACGACCACTGCAGCACAACTTGCTCTGTGTATTCATGGTTTTAAAGGGAATGTTGTGTGGTAACAGAAGTGATCCCCTCCCTCAGTTTGTAGTGAAAGTCTACGGGACACAACATTCTACCGTGATTTCATGCAGAAAGACGAAAAATGTGAACAATAATTCTTCTGTTTTCATCAACTGAGACCCCAAGATAAAATCATTTTTTGTGGTAACATACTGATATTAACTGACATAGAATGCTCACATAGAGATTCACCTGTACTGAACCCAGAACAGTCTTTTAAGCAGAGGACAGTCACCTGTTACATGAGAACTCTACAGCCTGTGACTCTGCCTGCCCTTCCTCCCTGACGACAACTTTATCCAGGAACCAACCACAGCCCCCCCCACGGCCATCGTGACCAATCCGCACCCTGCGCACATGACCGATGGACACGGCCTCGATGATGAACTCATCAGCCTGTGAGAACACAGAGGCCACAGTGAGAGAAGATTCGGACACACCTCAGAGCCACAACCACACGCAGGATGTACTAACATTGCCTTTCTCAAACTTGTTAACGTTGTTCTTGCAGTTAACCAAGGTTCGGTCACCCGTGTCTCCATTGTCACCGATCAGGCAGAGAAAAACCGAGGCGTCAGTTCCGCTGCCACTCATAGTTCCAGTGTAGACGGTCACCCGGTACTTTATGACTAGAGGAAAAACCTTCAGCTCAGCTCTGCTCAGATCAACCCCAAAAGAGCTCATGATCAACTTTTACAAGGAAGAAGATACACGATGCTTTCCTCCTATTTGTTGGAGGCAAATTTATCTGTCTCTTGATGAGTCACATCAGACAGACGCAAACCTCACATCTCATTATAAAACACCAACAACCAAACTACATAAGCAAAACTATATGAAATACAAGTTTACCTGCAGCAAGGATACACACTGTCTGTATGTGCATATGCTCATTTACGTTACTGGCTGTGAGGAGTTCTATTATTTTAATGGTTTTTAATAGCTATTGTAGCAATGATATTTTATGAACACTACTGCGATGAGTGAGTGTGGATCTGATTTGCCGTCAGGTGTTTATACCGGGCAGAGGTTCAGTGATGAGGTCTGCTGTGGCTGGTAGTTCACGCACAACCTCATTATCATCCTCATTAGTGTCCAGCCAGCGCTCACAGGGGAATTTATACGTCTCCTTTGTTAATGTTTTCATGATGGATATCTTCAGAAACATAAAGAAAATAATTGTTAAGATGATTCATGCGTCTGACGCTGTGAAATATTCACCACACACTTCTCTTACCCGACTTAAATGCCAGCCAGCGAAGGGATTTCTCTTTTCGTGCCAAATTCTCAGTTTCGTCAGTTTCCCAAGATCTGGTAACTCAACCTATCAGAAACAAGCGTGTGAGGGACAAACCCAAATCAAAGATCTGATGAGAAATCTATCCCACAAGACTATTTACCATGAATTTGTCAAGCTGACCCTGTTCAAAGTTATCGGTTTTGTTGTCCAGTCTCATTTCATCGGATTTTCCCTTTTCTCCGTATATCTGCAGTAAGATCGAGGCGTCGGTTCCGGCTCCGGGCAGATCAGACGTCCAGATCCAGAGTGACCACGGGTGTTCTGAAGAACATCACATGATCTATGGAACATCACAGACTGAAAGATCTCTTTTCTTTCAGTTTGATCAACACTTACTCTTCTGTCTCTTCTGCCTCAGTGAGACCATTTCATACAGTTCTCTCTCGATTATCCCATCAGCCTCGTCTTCATCCAGCCACTTAGAGCAGAGGAACGTCTGCTCGATTCCTGTGAAAGGACAGTAGATCACCACCTGCCAATCAGCAGAAGACACAATCAAAGCACCATCAACAGCAATAATAAACAAGACCTCCCATGTCCATGCGCTGATATTCTGCCCTGACTCAACCAATGTTTCCTAGTGTCTTCAGGTGTATTTACAGACTGCTCAAATACAGATAAATAACCTCATCAGATTTAGTTTCAAGTGTAATATCATGTTGATGCTGTGATTCTAGATGAATGAAGTTGTATTCAATCTCACCACTTTCTTAGTAAGAAACTTAGTTAAGAAACATTCTTAGTAAGTGCTTTTATCACAATGTTTGCATGTTTTTCAAGTGAATGTTACGTTCTCATACATTCTTATAAAATGTAACGATATATATATATATATATAGTACCATGACAGCATGACAGAGATGCAGTTGCATAAGGCAGAGGAGTGACTGAAGCTCAGAAACGGATCAGACCTTTTCACAGTACCAGCCTGGGCTGACACCTCCATTATCGTGACCGATAGTGACCCTACTGAGCGGGCTGAGCAGGGCGGCAATCTCCACATTAAAGATGTCAGTGAGACCTCGTTCAAACTTTCCTCCTTCTAGAAAGATCTTGCCACTGTTCTTCATTCCTTTGGACCCGTGCATGATCATGTGGATTTTAGAGTTGGTCCCAGCACCTCGTATGTTTCCGGTCACCACTTGAACATTGTAAACTATTCCTGCAAAACACGGTAACAATCTGTCTGCTCTGACTGGCTGAAGAATTACGACTTTTAAAAGCAGACCTCTGATTGGACATTTTTAGTGTATTAAATAATAGTGAAGTCATGCATCTAATAAACAAGACTCTGTTAGATCTGAGCTTGTTCTCTCTCTTTCTCTCATAAGTCCCATGTGTGTCTCACGATCCACTGCAACTCATCTGTTTACAAGAAGTTTAGTTTCATAAAAACATTCATACACAGACCCAGTTTATATCTGTCCACAATACAAATATCAAGCATTTATATCAAAATGCTTTTAATGAACATTCTTCCATCATTTACTCACCCTAATGTCATTCTAAACCTGTGTGACATTTTTGCTTTGAGGAACACAAAAGAAGATTATGTTGGTAACCAAACAACAGTGGAACCCATTTACTTACATGGTATGGACACAAAACCACTGGGACATTACAAAACGTCTTCTTTTGTGTTCCACAGAACAAAAAGTCATACAGGTTTGGAATGACATGAGGGTGAACAAATGATAAAAAAACTTTCATTTTTGGGTGAACTATCCCTTTAAGATCATGACAAACATACATTTGGTGTGTCCACAACTATGAATTTCACAGCAGATTAATTCAAGATACTACACAAACAGTGTGTGATGTGACTTCCCAACCAGTAAAACAGACAGAGTTTGGAGCTGGATTCCGTGTACATACATGATAACATGATAACTCAGTACATGGTTTGGGCTTTGAAACTGAATGTTGAGGTTACCGGTGGGTTGACTTCCTCCAACCAGAACATCCCTCTGAATTTTTCCATCATCTTCATCGATGGCGAGCCAGCGGTTGATGGGAAATTCATAAACAGTCTTGTTTCCCAGATCATCTACTATCACCTGAAAGAAACACACAGCAGAGCTGCTCAAGACAGACGTGGCGCTGTGGTCAGCTCAGTACTGAGGCGTGTTTGTGATACAATCTGCAGTTGTGGGTCTCATCAGGAGGAAAACTAATCCAGCAGGCAGTGTGGTGTTTCCTTTCAGTGTGGATAAGGTGACCAGAGACTGCGAGTGTGACCTCATACTTCACCACGCTTTGATAGATGGATTGCAGGCCAGCTCTGAAGCGTGTTACCATGGTAAATGATGGCACAACGTACAGTAATGATCTAACACCTGACCCAATTCCTTTGTGTGTGTGTGTGTGTGTGTGTGCACGCAAGTCACACGCAAACATCTCCATGTCTGTATTAGATTCCAGAGAAGCTGTTGATCTAGATTTTACCTTTTCCACAAACCACCCTGCAGAAGAGCCCTTGTTGTTGTGACCAATCGTTATCTTCCTCACCCGACCCAGATTAGGAGCTTCTATGGTGAACTTGTCTTCGGTTCCTCTCTCAAAGTTGTTTTTATCATTGTCCAACCTTCTTTCTCCTTTGGGAAAAACAGAGATCCGATCAAAATCTTCCCATATTAGCAAAATACATGTTAACTGATCAAAGGTGCCACAGTTTAGTGATGTAAATGTGCTACAGAATTACACTCTGTTGTTTGTTATATCGACAGCTTCAGCAGCAGGGCAATAATGTCAGAAAAAGCCAACAGCACAGGCTTATTTTTCCTTTTTATTTTTTTTTGGTTTCAGTTTGTGCATGTATACTGTGAGCTATCAGGCTGAGGTCACTGTACCTGTATCACAATTTTCCCCAAAAATATTGATGAAAACATCTGCATCCGTCCCGCTGCCTTTAACATCAGCCGTGAAAACACTCACAACATATTTATTATCTGCAAAAAAACACACAACAGTTGTACAATACAGAGGAGATAAGATTGAATTAAAACCATCCTAACAGTTCAATCAACCAACAGGCAATCAAATTCCTCCAGTCTGGAGCATAATACTGGGTCAGAGAGAAAGATAAAGATGTCTCACATTTGGGCATGTCCATGGGGTCCAGACTGCCGAGCAGGTCACGAACAAACAGACCGTCGCCCTCGGTTCTGCTCAGCCAGTTGTTGCAAGCAAAGTAGAAGCGCAAATGTGGCCTGTTCATGTCTGTGACCACGACCCGATCCAGAAACCAGCTCGCATTCAGACCCGTGTTATCATGTTCGATTCTGAAGGGACACAAGTGATTGACAGCTCTGCTCAGACACTCGACCAATCAACACTAGCAGTCAAATGTTTGGACACACCTGCTATTCTTTCTTCCTAACATATAGAAGTGTAAGGGAGAAATTATTTTAAATTGTAAGCTTACAATTACTTCTGACATTACAAACAAAAAAACTAACATGATACTTGTAAGCATACCTAATTTTTTTTAAAGGTCCAACATTGTGTGTTTTTATCCGGAACACATCAGTTTTGTTTCTTTCAAAAGCAGTTCGGTTCCTGTGATATAAATCAGTGAAAACAACATCAGTGCCACCTTTACTTTTGCAAACAGATTAGTTTAAAACTCACCCTGAACCTCTGAACAAACACTGAGTTTAAACTCACCCTGAACCTCTGAACAAACACTGAGTTTAAAACTCACCCTAAACCTTTGAACAAACACTGAGTTTAAAACTCACCCTGAACCTCTGAACAAACACTGAGTTTAAAACTCACCCTAAACCTCTGAACAAACACTGAGTTTAAAACTCACCC